>VDFB02178431.1:0-23568 GCA_007258455.2 Sequoia sempervirens
TTTTAAATGTATTTTCTATTGTTATAAAATTTGGTGAGATTATTTATTGGAATAGTTTTATGGAGGAGTTAATGTTCCCAAAAGGTTCCATATAGAAGGTATCTTGAAAAAATAGAGATGTAGGGAGAAAGTCCATTATTATTAGATTTCATATTCTATTTATGAATTACCCTTGCTACTTGTTGATTTTCTTGCATTAGAAATTAATCTTCATTGAAATAACACATTGAAAAAAAAAAGAGATTTGGATTTCCATAGTAAGTAAATATGTTAATTCTATTAGAACTATCTATACTCTTTTGTGTATGTATTCAACATTGTCTTGCTACATTGTTAATGTATACAAATATAGACGCCATTAATTGTAAAAGAAGTCCCTACTATGTAGACTAATGATATAGAGATTATAGCATATTTGTATATTCATCCTTTAGATAATTGGTCATGACACAATAGAGTACAGTTTGAAATATGCTATTTTGTTTTGACTGCTGGGAATTTGGGTGAAACTAGAGAACAGCTGCAAACAAAACGTTCTAAATCATTTTTGGCTGATTTAGAAATATGCCAATTATTTCCTTCGGTTTCTATTCCTTTCCTTCCTTCCATAATATATTGGAAGATTTAATTTTGGATATGAACATAAAAGTCATGGATTACCAACACTACTCTTTTTGCTACAATCACATATAATTGTTATAAATTGATTTATATGATTTAGAAAATCAGCTTATTTTATTTTGTCTTATTATTACAAAAGAAATGATAACTCTTTAAGTATTTTTATCTTCCATTAATTGAATGAAGATATCTCAGTTGGATGAAATCGAACTTCTAAGAAACTAATATTGGTTAAGACCTCTTCATAGGACCAAGCATAAGCATGCACCAAACTAACTAATTAATCCCACTGTATTAGTATTCCCTAATTTATGGTGTAATTGATCTTAAGTTAAGACGAAACTATATCTTGCGAATGTTTATTCAACAATCTAAATAAGTGATATTTCTATTTCGTGATTTCCTATTAGACTGACCTAAATTCTTCTTAGCATATTGCTTTACCTTGCAGCATTGTCGTGCAAGTGTGTTTAATTATTACTCTACTTGATATCTTGGTAGTAATCCTCCAAAGTAGTATAGTTGAATTTTGAATGATAACTGAGGAAGAGACACCCTTTTAATCTAGTGGATTATAGCCCTTTTGCTATCCAACCATGGGTGAGATGGTTGAAGTCTAGTTGTCGAACTACGGTGCCTCTGTGAAATATATACATAGGCAAGGTCGTCTAAGACGAGCCCCAGAGGACTAGGTTTGGCCCCTAGGAATTGTTCTCTTATTATTTTTGTGATTACTACTCATATATCTATATATATATATATTATTGTTGACATGTGACTTATATAATGTTTCAGATCGATTTTGGATTGGTTGAACTATTTAAGTCTGCCTCAAAGATGTGAATTCCATGTCTCCTATTGAACTGACCATGATGGTATAAACAATTTAGTTATCTAACTAAAAGATTTACAGTTCATGATTGGTCAAAAGTTGTATGCCTTCTTGTAGTTTCTACTTTGGTAGCAAACTTTGAGAGGTTTGCAAGCATAAGTGAACGAAATTTGGAATTTGTGTTTTGTCCTTAACTATATTTTGAGTGTTAAATTTAGGGCATTACATTTTGGGTATCAGAGCCAGTTTTCAACACTGGAATCTCTGGGTCGTGATGTTTCCCATGGGGTGTTGTTTGTGTGAATTTGTTGTGTACTTGTCTCCTTATTGTGATGATAGTTGAAATGACCTTATGGGATCTTGAGTCGCCTTCATCATTCTTGATAATTTTTATTGTGAAAGAGTTAAATTAAAAAGGGAATAACTATGTTGTTAAATTGAATGAACATTACGTAACCTCATGTGAATGATACATTTGATTATGAAGAAGTTAAATAGCCCAGTTTATAGATTTTGATTGGCCAAGATTTAAATATCAATGCGCCTATCTACCCTCTTGTAGGACTTGTAAGTGTTTAAGATGAACAAGATTAGGCAAAGTAAATATGTGAATTGTATGTTTGATTCATGTTGATTAGCATGTTATGGTGAATTATTGTTGTGAAGACCGAGTCAATCTAGGATGAGTATAGAAGGGAAAACAAAGTGAATGGCTAGAAAACTATGGATATGATTGCTACAAAATGCACCCTCGTGTTATCCGATAATCTTGAACCTTATGGAGATGTAAGATAATTCTTAAGACATAACTATTATGTAGACAACAAAAATTTACTAGAATAAGCATCATTTAACTTCATAATGCAAGTGAATAACTTAGTATAAAACACTATAATTCTTATATCGAAATGTATGTGCCTTGGGGTGATTTGAAAACACAATTATTTTCTTGTGTGTGGAGAAATGAAGTGTTTCCAAATAGTGCATGTTGTCTTAAAATCTATTGGATGTATGTTTGGTGTAAAGCTATTTTGACGATAGGAAATAAATATGTTTGATTGGGTAAAGAACCTTGGTCCTGAAATTGCATTCCTACCATAGGATGTATGCATGATCTTTTGTATGGAATCAATTAGCATTCAGTAAAAGTTTAGAGATAAACTAGAATAGTGAAACCATGTGCATGGTAAATAAATAATAATGATGGTAATGAAAATAATGCATTAGTAAATCTTGCCTGCCTTAATTTCAAATATAAGCTCTTCTTTCATTGCATGGTATGCTTGAAAAGTAAAATTTTGTGTGCATTATAGTAGCCTTGTTTGAGAAGATGTCTTATAGTGGTTGTGTATGCCAGTGATAGAATAGAATATGTTGCAGCTTAATTATGTGTAATAAAATGGTTTGTTTCTTTAAAAGATGAAAGTTGGAAGTAAAGCCGATTTTGTTTTCCTTGTGGACATGTGAATACCCCATAATGGTTCTTTTGTTGTGTGCTAAGGAAATTTCTGTGGATAGACCAAGTCGTGAAAGTAAGTGTATGTTGTGCATCCTTGACTCATATGGAATGAAATGATAAGATTCTTGATAGTTAATGTGACAAGTCATGTGGAAACCAGTATGTGTGTTGTGCCCAAGTGTGAGATACAGGTTATCCAACTTGGGATAAGGGTGGTGGACGTCTAGTGTGATCCCTTATGAGTACCCTTTGTGATGGACTTTATGTAAGCCAGCTAGTTGCATGTTTATGTAAATGTGTTAAGTGTGTGCATTCATATTTATTAAATGAAATGTGATATATTCCCTTGTGTTAGTCTTATTTGTATGTTAAATGTGTACCCCTAGTGTTTGGTTACCCCCTTATGGGAGTGTGATGCCAGCTAGTGTAAATAGGGGTTCAGAGGCACACGTTCTCCCATCGAGGAAATTATGAGCTCAGGGCGTTGTCCCTAATCCTGACAAAGGATCTCTGTCGAGTCATTGTAATTCTCCCATGGATGTTGACCATGGCCTACTCCCCCACATATGAGAGCCACACTTGTTGGTTCATAGTGCAAACCTATTCCTTGATGTTTATAACCCATGGGTAAAGGAAGGAATTTCATGGGCCACCAATTACTTATATTTATGTGGTCGGGGACCACCAGTGATTTATACTTATGTGGTCGGCGAACACCAGTGATTCATATTTATGTGGTTGAGGACCACCAGTGATTCATATTTATGTGGTCAGGGACCACCAATTATTGCATGCTATTATACTTATGTGGTTAGAGAACCATGATTCCCATCCTCCCCTTAGGTGGCTTATCAAGTCACATGGTGCTCGTGATGTGCAAATTTTATTGTTGAAATATGAATTATTGATAACATTTGATTGATGTTGTATTTTATTGCGCACCAACAATGCGATATTTTACAATTATTTTATTAGGCTATTTAGCCATTTGATAGTTGTTGTAGTTCGATTTGCCTCAAGGACTTGTTTAAATTTCATTTTTAAATTAAGATTGAAATGTTGCAATGTAGTTACAATTGATCTTTATTTTTCTCTATTGAATTTATAGTTCCTCTTTGCGATTTTTCTTTATTGGAGTGTTGGTTTACGGTCCCATGTTACTCGATTTGAGGCTTTCTCCTTGTTTGCAAATTGCTGGCATGTATGGTGTGTTGTGAAATCTGTAAACTGCCATATCCTGAGGGGGTTCCCTGGTAGGTTGTATAGGGGAGTAGATGCGCTGGGGAATTATTTTTGAAAGGGGTTGTGAATGGGATCGGTATGGGACAGTCATTAATTCATTCTTCCTCTCATTCTATGATTGTTGTTATCTGTATGGAGGAGTCCTTAGAGAAGGGCCTCAAGACCATCTTCTTGAATTGTTATGGTGTCTAGAAATATCCATCCTTGTAAACCCCATTGTCTTTAAGCCCTATGTGGTAACTTATGTGATTATATGAGGACAAGCGCACCCATTGGGAAGAGCATCCTCGTTATTGTTTTGTGTACATGTGAAGTTGCAAGTATATATGATGTGGAATACCTATGAAGTGTGTTAGTATAATAGTAATAAATGATGCAAGTTAATATTTATTGAGATATGGTATGAGTGCCATAATTGAGACATGTTATGAGTGCCATGATTATAAGGTAAACTATTCTGTTAAGGACATATTAGGACAAAGTGTGAAGTCAATAAATCTGAGACATGATTGGCCATTAAAACAAAAATATTGCTAATATCATGAGTGATGTTTGTGGTGCAAAATAATGTTTGATGTGTATCCTAGAATGCTAAAAGTGTGTTGATATATGCCTTTGTAATCTTATTGAATATGGTTACATGGTTATATGAGTGATAATTCATAGCTACATGGATGGTTGTTAACATATGTTGTAATGAAAATAAATTGGATAGATATTCTTTTGTGTGGAATTTTCTTCCAAGTATCTGAATGTTTAGTCCATGCAAGATATTTTCTCCAATGTGTCCTTGTAGTGCAGTGTTTTGATTGTTTCATCACGAAATTAAAGGAATTAGTATTCTGTAAAAGATTAACGTGTGTTGCTATATTGAAATTATGTTTTTGAACTTAACAACTTCTAGGAGGAAGTCTAAGCTAAGGGGAGGGGGATGTAAGGCCCCACCTCAGATGTGATTAATACAACCCTAATTTTCTACATACTTTACTCAAATAGATAACTAGATTTATTATAAGCAATAAATAAGATGATTTTGTGTGGCAACGATATTGTATATCATTTCTTCATCTCATGTTTTATTGCCTTTACCATAAAGGTGCTATGGAGTCATAAACTGAGGAGATTATTAGTCGCATTAATAAACCCTATGGAAGTCATTTATCTCTCCCTCTAAATTATCGTATCAAGAGTAGTGTTAATAGTAATAATATTATTACCAATGGTATCAATAAACATCTCAACAATAATTTCAAGCCCAGTAGTGAAATTGAATTATGAGGGAGGCCAATACTATCATTGAGTAAATGGAATTCATATGTGAGGCTTGACCCTGTTAATATTATGGAACTGAACTTATTTTGCTTTAAAAAAAATAAAAATCAATATCGTTACAATGCAATTACTTAGTTTTAATCTTGTCGATATAATGACATTATGATATATTTGGCCTTGTTAATTGTGCCTAACTAGTCATGACATCAAGTTCTGTTCATAGCCAACTTTGTTAATGTAATAGCAATATAATATGTAAGAGTATGATTCTAATGATGATATGATAAAAGAAATGGTATATGTAGTCAATACAATTGATATATATGCATAATTACTTCTATATTTAATCCTTATTATTAGTAATAGATGATGCTATATTTATATATGACTTCATGAGTATGGAATGTTAATACTTGTTACCCAACATAGTTGCACTTGATTAACACAGTGTTTCCTTATACTTACATCACAATCAAACCATAGTGATATTGTCGGGAAAATTGTAACAATAACATACCTATTGGATGAACCTTTAAAATAATACTTACAAAGTTACTATTTATCCAATGCTTGGAAACCATTAATACTACTATTTATTCACCCACTTATCCTTAATAAATCATAAAATAATTGGTGAAGATAACAATATTAATAAATTACCTACACGTTAACATAGATAGCTTTCCTAAATGTCAGATAAACTTTAATAATAATAGCATCAGTAATAATTAATAACTTAATGAGAATGATCATATTTTATCAGATTTCAAAAGGGATTGGAAATCTTGGGTGGTTGGTTCTTTATTACGTAGTTAAGGGCTATGCATTGATAAGGTTGGTAAGGAAGTGATGAGTACTTGGCCCTTGGCAAAACCAATAGCCAACAGAGTAAATACGACACTTTAATTCCTGAATGCCTAGCAGCAGAGGGGAGGATTCACATAGATGCATTGATTAAGGTAGTTGGGTAGAGCATGGGAAGAATGCATTTCGTGTATGAATTATTCGTCCCCGTCACGGATGTGACAAAAATGGGTAAAACAGTCTACAACGCCTTATCTTTCCTGACACCTTTTTTTTGTCATGTCAGGGGGTGAAGTGGGGGGAAAGATTGCATGCTATGTAATTCGAAGTGACTACTCAGTGTAGAAAAATTGGGGGTGATGTTTCAGCACTATTTGCAAAAATGGTGAGGAGATAAGCATCGAGAATCAGCAGAGGATTAGTGTGCCCAGTTGGAAGAGGCATTCAGTTGGAACAGAATTGACCTTCATTCTAATCATGCATAATTACGCTCATAACGGGTATGTGCCTTGGCATTTAGCTTCTAAAGGAGTTAACTTCTGTTTCAGAATCCATGGCTCTACGGGTTAAGTTGTGATAAAAAAATTTCTATTATTCTTCCAGCTTTCACAGAAAACAATTGTTTAAAAATGTATAAAACTGAATGTTGCAAAAAAAATAAATACTGTTGAATAAAATGGATTACACCATATGTTGACTGAAGTTTCTCAGTAGGAAGGCTTCTTTCTTCAGAGTATATCTCTGCCCAAAATAGAATAAACAATGTATAGAATGAAAAGAACAATATTATGGGAAGATCTAGTGGCACTATTATAAAAATCCCTGGCTTGAACACAAATGCATCTTGCGATATCCAAAGTTAATGGCCCTTACTCCATTAATAATAAAGTTCATGAGATGAAAACAAATAAATAATAGAACCTTCTATATTGTCCAACCATACTCTAGTATATGCAGCTCTATGCAAATAAGCTGTATCAGCACGAGGGTAGCAAGAATAACATGAAAAAAAAATAGCCATCTTAAAATTCCATGGGAATGTTCATTTCGCCCACTAATTCCATGTGGATGTGGATATATCCTTCCATGCACTTATCCTTGCCATAATCTTTGATAATACTTACTCACTTCCATTTCACTAGTTGGCCCCAAACTTCCTTCTTCAGATTGTACAAAATAACTAATCAAGTAGATTTTTAAAGAAAAAGCCAGACCCTTCAACCAGTTATAATTAATATTTCAGCACAGTAGTTCTTTCATTTAAGACTTAGCGTGCTAACAATGAGTCTGAAGTCATGCTAGAGAATGAAGCAAAAGAAACATAAAATGATGAATTACAATAATAACAGTCCTTGTTCTGGAATTTAAAATATACTAGGTATGCCCTACAAATATATTTATATTTATGTTTTTCTTTCTACAATATATGTGTCTGGTACGTACACGCATATATACATGATTTTTTTTAGACAAAAAAATGCATGTGTATGTTTATAAATGAATACTAAGACATTTAAAGCCTCAGTTAAATTCATATTTGGTTGGCATAAAGAGAGGTTATGCTTTTCATTAGGGGATAAACTGTTCAAATTTTGAAGACAGTCCATATACTGTCAGTTTTCCTCAGTTCAACCACCAAGACTTTCCATTCGTGAATAGACTCTTCCTCAATGTTCATAATTAATGATATTGAAAATTGTAGATAGCTTTAACCAATTCTCGGACATGATTGGAAACAAGCAAAAAAAATATATTTGAAGATGATCCTCATTTCTTGACCGAACCATTAATATCCTGTCTGTAATTGCTGAGATAAGATTTTGACTGTTTGAAATTATCTGTAGTATCTTCTATAATTAATATTATGCTATATGTTTAAAGGTTTATAAATAATTGAATATATGTATTTTATAATTGTCATATCTAGTCATATTTGTATTGGGTGATTTAAAAGAAAATGAAAGAAATTAATTTTCCTTATTCATATCCAATGCTGCACACATTTTGTGCAACCCTCAGTTAAATTTATTATTTATCTGGCAACTATTACATCTAATTAGAGTATAAGATCTATAACTCATGAATTTAAATTATAGTTGCTTTGCAATCCTTTTGGCATCTTGTCTTCTTTTCTTTTTTTTTCTCTTAAAAATTAATTGATGTTTGTTGCATGCAAGCTTCTAGTACATATAAAGAGTATTATATGGTCAAACTGCTGTTTTTGGGTAAACTAGTGAGCTGCGATATAGATAAAACTGCTAGCACATGGTTGGGATTTTTGCAATACTATTTATGGGTTTTGTCTTTCATTCCTCCATCGTTCGAGAGCATTTTGATTTTTGAAATTTAGTGTAGTAATATGAAAATTATAGTCATTTAACCGCTGCTGTTTTCTAATGAGTGTTTTTTTTATATATATGTCCCCCATTTATTTTATATTCATCTTTATGTTGAATTAAAGTTCTAAAATCTATTCAATAAATCTATTTTAAATGTATTTTCTATTGTTATAAAATTTGGTGAGATTATTTATTGGAATAGTTTTATGGAGGAGTTAATGTTCCCAAAAGGTTCCATATAGAAGGTATCTTGAAAAAATAGAGATGTAGGGAGAAAGTCCATTATTATTAGATTTCATATTCTATTTATGAATTACCCTTGCTACTTGTTGATTTTCTTGCATTAGAAATTAATCTTCATTGAAATAACACATTGAAAAAAAAAAGAGATTTGGATTTCCATAGTAAGTAAATATGTTAATTCTATTAGAACTATCTATACTCTTTTGTGTATGTATTCAACATTGTCTTGCTACATTGTTAATGTATACAAATATAGACGTCATTAATTGTAAATAAGTTGTCCTACTATGTAGACTAATGATATAGAGATTATAGCATATTTGTATATTCATCCTTTAGAGAACGGTCATGACACATAGAGGGCATAGTATTGAAATATAAGTTATTTTGTTTGACTATTTTGGAATTTTGGGTGAAACTAGAGAACTAGGTTGCAAACAAACAAACAAAAAACTGCTCATGCATGATTTAGAAATATGCCAATTATTTTCTGGGTTTTATTCCTTTTCCTTTCCCCTTTCCATAATATATTGAAGATTTAATTTTGGATAAGGAACATAAAAGTCATGATTGTTTCAACACTACTCTTTTTTGCTACAATCTACATATAATTGTTATAAATTGATTTATATGATTTAGAAAATCATCTTATTTTATTTTGTCTTTATTACAAAAGAAATGATAACTTTTTAAAGTATTTTTATCTTGCATTAATTGAATGAAGATATCTCGGTTGGATGAAATTTAACTTCTAAGAAACTAATATTGGTTAAGACCTTCATAGGACCAGTTAAGGGGTTATTGCATGAAATCAACTAATTAATCCCATTGTATTAGTATTCCCTAATTTATGGTGTAATTGATCTTAAGTTAAGACAAAACTATATCTTGCGAATGTTTATTCAACAATCTAAATAAGTGATATTTCTATTTCGTGATTTCCTATTAGACTGACCTAAATTCTTCATAGCATATTGCTTTACCTTGCAGCATTGTCGTGCAAGTGTGTTTAATTATTACTTTACTTGATATCTTGGTAGTAATCCTCTCGAGTAGTATAGTTGAATTTTGAATGATAACTGAGGAAGAGACACCCTTTTAATCTAGTGGATTATAGCCCTTTTGCTATCCAACCATGGGTGAGATGGTTGAAGTCTAGTTGTCGAACTACAGTGCCTCTGCGAAATATATACGTAGGCAAGTCCGTCTGAGACGAGCCCCCGAGGACTAGGTTTGGCCCTTAGGAATTGTTCTCTTATTATTTTTGTGATTACTACTGATATATCTATATATATATATATATATATATGTTATTGTTGACATGTGACTTATATAATGTTTCAGATCGATTTTGGATTGGTTGAACTATTTAAGTCTGCCTCAAAGATGTGAATTCCATGTCTAGTATTGAACTGACCATGATGGTCTAAACAATTTAGTTATCTAACTAAAAGATTTACAGTTCATGATTGGTCAAAAGTTGTATGCCTTCTTGTAGTTTCTACTTTGGTAGCAAACTTTGAGAGGTTTGCAAGCATAAGTGAACAAAATTTGGAATTTGTGTTTTGTCCTTAACTATATTTTGAGTGTTAAATTTAGGGCATTACACTTAGTCAACAACAATATAGGTAAGATTCCATTTCAGATTATATATGGGTATAGTCTTTAGGGTATTTTAGAACTAAGGGAGCTTTCAAATACTAAGGGATAAAAGAGAATTGCTAAAGGAGAAGAGTTTGTGAAACATATGCAAGATTTGCATTAGTGAGTGAGAGAAAAAATTAGTTGGAGTAGCCAAGAGTATAAAGAAAAGGTTGATTTGAAGAGAAGAGAGGAATTTTGAAGTTGAATATATGTTATTGGCACACCTATGAAAGGAAATATTTTTCATCCATACCTACAACAAGCTCAAGTCGAAGAATATTGGACCATGCAAAATCATTAAAAACTTCTTTCCAAATGCCTACAAATTGGAGCTACCTAAAGGTTTGGAAATCTCTCCATTTTTTAATGTTTCTTATTCACATACTTACCATGATGGAGAAATCCTAGTAGCAAGAGAAAGAGAAAATATTACCAAAAAATTGAAGGAGCCACTACCCAAAAATGTAAGAGAGGAAATTGAAGATATTTTGGATTCCCGAATGATTAGGAAGAGAAGGGAAAATGTGTATAATGATTATTTAGTGAAATAGAAAGGTAGATCAGTCGACGATGCAAAATGGTTAAGTACAACAAAGATGGAATCATTCTAGTTAACAAAAGATGACAAATTTGTTGACTTCCAACATTTTGACCTTTAACTCACAAGAACATAGAGTTTTACAGAATGAGCAAGGGCTCACAAAAATTTCTAGCCTGATAGTTTGATGCAAGGGGTTCATTTTGTTTTAAACATTATTTTTTATTTTCCCTTAGCTAATGCCACGTGAGGACATGATAGAGGAAAAGGGAGGTCAAAATAGCATAAAACAAAGGAGAATAGAAGATGATAATAGAGAATATTAGAGGACAACAAAAGGATGTTTTGGAAAGTAGTTAGAGAGGCTCCTAGCAAATAGTTAGAGGACAAAGATGAGGACGATAGATTCCATATTTCATTGCATAAGTTTTAAAAGTGTAAATGATTGTAACTATTTATATTTTCTAAGTTAATGAAAACTTGTTTACTTCTTTTCGTGTCATTGTTCTCTGATATTAAGTGTGTGGCTGTAAGAAATATTAGATAAATTTGTTGTTCCAAAATTTTTGTTTTTTATTTGAAAGCTTAAAGTATTTTATGAAATTCAAACTATAACCACTCACCTATAGCCATTGTTGTAGCTACCCATAGTAACAATCAATTTTTGGCAGCAACTTATTTTGTGTCTCTATAATTGTTTTTATTCCTCTAAAACTTGTTATTGGACCTATAGTGTGTGTGTAGATCTCTGAAAAGCTTGTGTGAAGGTTTTTACAACATAACCTTCCTTGGGTATGTGCAAGATTATGATGGACCAAAAAGTGGTGATATGATGGGTTTGTGTAGGGTATGTGGCTGACTACTTTTTTTTTACCCAAAATTGATGAAACGAAAAGGGTTTTTAAAGGAGATTCTCAACATTCCACCAATATAAATTATTATTAATTTTTTATTTGAATTACTACTAAAGTCCTGATTGATAAGCTGATTGAAAAAAATCTATAGCTTTCAAACATATCACATTTTTTGAATCCAAAACATGGGTCACATTCTCTGCTTCACATAATATAGAATTTAAAAAAAAAAGAATTGAATTTCATGAATTTTTGAACAAGTTAAAGTGGTCATACATACAAGTTTTTATATTTATTAAAAGTTGTAAGAAAAAATTCACAATTAATTATTTACTTTAAAAAAAATTACAAAAAAAATATGCATCACATCGAGACATGAGTCCTCTACTTATATCTAAAATTTTATAAAAAAATATTATCATTTTATTGTGGTTAGTGTGTTTAGACAGACACCTACTTCTTATTTTTTCCCTAAAATTTAAGTACCATTGCATTGAAATTTCATTTTTTCACCAAGTAGATTTTTTTTTGAAAATAAACCTAGTAGTTTAGAAAATACATTCAATTTTCTATAGATTCTATTCTTACATATTTTTGAAATAATATAGTTAACTTATTCAAATTTTTACATTAAGTTGCCTAACTCTGATTTTTCTAAATTTTTTGCCACTTAAGGGCTTATTTTTTCCATGATGATCTTGCACATACCCCCTTTTAAACCTATTAGGTCATTTAAAGTGGTTTTTAGGTGCCTACATGGTCCAAGTGCATCCAAGCACATGAAGTTCACAAATGATGGTCAATTAGTCAAGTGTACGTGTTGAGGTAATTTTAATTTAGTTTTGGTGTATTTTCACTCAATGAGGTCTAGTAAGACCGTGCACTATGTATTTGGTTGATTTTAGTCATTTGTATAATAGATTCAAAAGTTACAAAAAGATGTAAAGTTATCAATCTCCAAAAGATGCAAAAAGAAATTATTTAGGGATCTGAAGGTCAAAAGGTGTTAGAGGTTTGTAATGTAATTTTTGTGGTTTAGTGGAGTGCATGAAGTGGGGTGAACCCACAAAGCTAGTTTACAATTTTTAGGAGGAACTGATTTTTGCTGAAATCACATATTTTTAGAAAATATAATGATTTAAGCCTTAAAACGTTCCATTTAAATAATTCAAATTGAAGAGGGTTTGATCAAACTACCTCAAATCAAATCCCCTTGGATAGAACCCCACTAGTTTTAAACTATACATATAACAAAGTCTCCTTTACACCTATCAAAATGCTGATAAAAAACCACTTTTGATTTACCTTTTTGGGGACCAAATGAATTCATTTAAAATATATTTTTTGCAAGTATTTATTTCTTATTATAATCTTCCCAAAAAGTATAATTTTAAATAAATTTAATTTTATTATTATATTTATTTTTTATTTCTCGTGAATGTAAGTTTTTCACTGAAAATCAAGCTTTATGTTCTGCACATGTGGAAAAATAGTAGATTATTAAAAAAATAAAAAAATATTAGTGCACCATATATTGAAGTCCTTGATCCAACAAAGAAAAAAAATTGAATTTTGATACATTCAAAAAAAGTTATGCATTATAAGGTCGCGCAATGTATGAATTATTATTGGTTTGAATTCAAAACTTGATTAAAGAAAAAATATTCAATAAAAAACTATCTAAGCAAGTGGAAGCACTAGATATCATAGTTATGAATCTAAATTCAAAAGAATTATAATTTTATCCTTCATGGAAAAAAAAGTTATGCGTTATACGGTGAGCATCACTTTTTTAAAATGTTGTTTTCTAAAAAAACTAGTTTTTGAGGGATATAGAAAGAAAAGTGCAATCTAATTCCAAAAATTTTGAAAAAAAATAAATTAGAATCTATAGAAAAAATTTCACGAAACTCTAGTTTTCATAATCTTCAAATTTCTCACGGTTTAGCCGCTATAGGTGCCCGAAAGTGAAGATTTAGTTAAAAAAATTTATTTCAGTGTCCATTTTGGCCAAAAATTGTAAACCAATATTGTGGGATCACCCAGTAAAACAAGGTTATTGTTAGACCATTCTAGGTTGTTAGTAGGTCAATTTTTTTAGTACTACAAAATTGCTAAAAATAGTTGCTACAAGACAATTTTGCATGTAATAGGTGAATTATTGCTTCCGCATATGAATTTAGGATGGTAACTAATGGAAACATGTTTAAATAAAGCCTAAAAAGGCTTGAGAAAGAGCTAATGAGGATTGTATTGAAGTCTCATATCAATAAACAACATTAATCTTTGTAATTTCTGTATTTTCACTATTATTTTGCATTTCTTTGTGATTGTAAAGTCCCCTACTATTAGCAAAAGCTTTGAAAATCTTTTTGGATTTATAATAGCATGTATAAACTCTCTTTTTAACCTTGTTTGAGGGTCTATTATTTAGTTTAGAAGGAGAACTCAATAATTTTCTGTAGACTTCCTGTACAGGCCAAAGAAGACTCTATTTTGAAGCTTTAAAGATGAATCAGTCATTCCACCTAATTTATTAAGTTGTTCCTTGGTGGAATGAATTATTTTAAGTTAGTTTTAGGTTGTTTTATGGTTTATATTATAGAGGATACAAGTTAGTGGTTTTGGAGTGATGCCCTAGGGCTAGGTAGAGCAATTTTCATGTGAAAATGGAGTGTTTGAGAAGGTTATTTCTAAAATGATGATGGAAAATTCAAAGTAATGTTAGATTGAGTTTTTGTAGGGTTAGGGTAATGTTTTGGAAGCATTTTTTGAGTCATATTAGCTTGTAAAAGTGGATAATTAATAAACCCTCAAGTTTTGCATGAAAAGTGAGGGTTTCTTGGTGTAGCATCAAAGATGTCATGGCATGGTCAAATGACTATGGATTTGGTTGTTTTGGAACAAAACTAGAGATTTTTTGATAAGTTTGAGTGAAAAAATGGTGATTAGAAAGTAGCTCCTTTGTAAAATAGGGCTAATTGAGTAGCCCAAAATATGGTTAGCTCATTAAAACTTTAATTTGTGCTTAATAAACCTATTTTATTATTTAGTGAGTTTGAGAAGAGTGTTCATCTCCATGCTTGCTTCACTACAAGGGGGTGAGGGCCATCAGAACTTTGAAACATAATTTGAAGTTAAAAGTGAAGTGCTACATGAATAAAATAAGTGTAGATTTAACCACAAGGAGGAGGCTAGATTGAACAAAGAGGACTAAAAAATGCATGAAAGAAAGAGAGGCAAAAAATTATAGTGGCTTCTGTGAGATTAATGTATGTAGATGGACTTCATAAAGGAGGGTCATACCTAGTAGAGAGGAAGATAAGATTAAAAAATTAAATCAACTAAAATGAAAGAAAGATTGGACTAGGTTGCACTCTAACTTGGTTGATG
This sequence comes from Sequoia sempervirens, assembly GCA_007258455.2. Classification (NCBI taxonomy): domain Eukaryota; kingdom Viridiplantae; phylum Streptophyta; class Pinopsida; order Cupressales; family Cupressaceae; genus Sequoia; species Sequoia sempervirens. The sequence continues at coordinate 15,242 of VDFB02178431.1, forward strand.
AAAAATGAATGCCAAAAAGACAAGTAAAATAATACCCCATAACTAGTAATGAAGAGATTTATATGTATGAAAAAAATGAAAGATTGGTAGTGCAAGAGGGGTTAGTTCTTTTAACATGGTAGAGTAGATTTTAATATAGAATAACAAAATATAATAAAAATTAGAACATGATGAATGAGGGAGAAATAAAGATTATGTTTAAAACATAGAATAAAAGGAGTATGCTAGGGGATAGTGTCAGAAAATCAGAAATGTGATCTATAGGTGAGATTATGTGATTTAATGACAACTTTGATGACTTTTGCAACTCTGAAAACTTTGTAAACATTGCTCTTCAAAAGGTCTCCAAGTCTTCTTCAACGCATGAATCTACAATCACACACACAAGACTGAAGTTTTTTTGTTTTGGGTGAATATGGATTTTCCTTGGTCAAACCTTGTTTTCGTAATCAAACCTTGAATTAAAATAATGAAATGAAAGAGGGAATGGATAATGAACAAATCTATGTTACCACTCGACAAACCCTTGTATGCAACCTTGGAAATGGATATCTTAGAAAGTCTATAATTTGCATGGTATGGATGAATTGGATGTGGATCTTGACACTTGAATCTTGCTTGAAATGATACTTTGAATTCTTGACTTGACCATGAAGCCTACATCATAATACATTATCTCCAAAAACATGCATCATGCAAGAAGACTTTGACATTATGAATAGATCTTGAATGCTGCAATAAAACTTTGATATATCTACTCTTGAATGATCTTGATCATTAAATTTTCTAGACTTTTTCTTACTTGAAAATTCTAGTTGAAGCTTAGTTAAATGATCTTTTATTTATAGATATGTATCCTTAATTTCCTAAAATTTAAATATCACAAGCCAACATTGAATTATGGATCTGAAAAAATTATAATACCACCAAAAAAATAATTGAAATTTATGTCCAAAGGTTTATGGTGAACCCATTTTCCCATGGGTGAATGGGTCCTAGGTGGGTATGTACAGGATCATGATGGGCCAAAAAGTGGCAATAAGATGGGTATGTGGCTGATGACTTTTTTTTACCCAAAATTGATGAAACGAAAAGGGTTTTTAAAGGAGATTCTCAACTTTCTAGCAATATAAATTATGCTTTAGTTTGGATTTAATAAGTAATTATTACTCATTTTCTATTCAAATTACAACTAAAGTCCTAATTGATAAACTGATTGAAAAACATCTATAGCTTTCAAACAATATCACATTTTTTGAATCCAAAACATGTATCACATTCTATAATTTGCATACTATAGGATTAAAAAATAAAACATTAAATTTCATGAAGTTTTGACCAAGTTAAGGTTGTCAAACATACAAGTTTTTCATATTTTTTAAAAGTTGTAATTGAAAATTCATAATTAATTATTTACTTGGAAAAAAATTACAAAAAAATATGTATCAAATCGAGACATGAGTTCTCTATTTATATCTAAAATATTATAAAAAAATGTTATCATTTTATTGTGGTTAGGGTGGTAAGATAGACACCTACTTCTTATTTTTTTTCCTCGAAATTTAAGTACTATTGCATTGAAATTTCAAATTTTCACCAAATAGATTTTTTTTTTTAAACAAACCTAGTAGTTTAGAAACTACATTCAATTTGCAACAAATTCTATTCTTACATATTTTTGAAATAATATAGATAAATTATTCAAATTTTTACATCAAGTTGCCTAACTCAGATTTTTCTTATTTTTTTGCCACTTAAGGGCCTATTTTTTCCATGATGATCCTACACATACCCAGGTCCATAAAGATGGAACACACATAGCTCAATGTAAAGTGTTATAATTAGGTATTACTTATTTTTTATTTTTTTCTTCAGAAAATGTAATTAATTAGGCTTGTAAATTAACTAAAGGACCAATTAAGGTATAATTTATCTCAATTATTTAAGAGGGCCCAAAAAAGTTTTTAAATGTAAATAAGTACATTTAACAATACTAAATTAAGGAATTATTAGTTCCAATTAAATAATAAGGGCCCAAATATGTGACAAGATGTAAATGGTTACATTTTCCTACACTACATTTCTCCCCCACTTTAGTGAGAGGAAGGCCTTGCATCAAACTCACATGAAAGTAGACAATCAAGAGAGTTTTAATTGTACAATCATTGGAAGGATAAGATGGAAAATATCAAGGAAGGTGATCAAGCCTCCAAGATCTAAGATCTCAAGGTAAAACCAACAAAAGGCACAAGGAGACACATGCCTATGTTAAACATATATATGTATGCAACAATGACAAGATACTTAATCATATAATGCCAAATACTCAATGAAAGGGAAAAAAGGGAAAGAATGAGAGAAAGGATCAAACCTCAACTATCTGAAACAATGTGGAACATGCCTTAGTTGTTTTTACAAAAAAAATTACAAATTAGAACTTATTGACCACTATGCAAACAATAATGCATACACACACACGTTAGTGAAATCCATTGTCCACTAGGTGAGCCTCAAAGGGTGGCAAATGAGAGAGTCATATTAGGCTCCCATACCATACAAAATTTATACCTCTAATAACTTTAATAAGCACCAAAAAATAAGAACTTCAAGCATCATAAGGCCTAGCAAGATGCATTATGCTAAACACTAATTAACAAATAAGGAACCACAAGCAAGAAAAGTACATTTTCCTTCATGGCCATGAAAAAGGGTTGAAAATTCAAGCTTCATGAGGTTAGAAAGTTGTGTTATGCTAAATACTTATGAAAAAATTGCAAAGAGGATAAGGCATGTTTAAAGGGATTTTTCTTAGTTCATGTAAGGTCTCCCCTTAGGGAACAATGTGCCTAATATCTCCAAAATAGGAAAATTCTAGGATAAAATACTCTTAACATAGGGAATGCAATGCATAGCATCACCACTAAAGGAAAGTTGTACATGCCATGAAAGGTCACACTATAGGAGGACATCAAACCTAATTATTCCACCAAGAAGAAGACACATTTCAAGAAGTAAGAAGACAACTCAATGAAGCATAAGAAATAGTAAAAATATTCAAAAATTATAATTCCCACATGTATAAATAAATCGCTTACACCACACTATGATAAATTACTTTAAAGTAGAAAGTGATAAATGCTAACAATAAAGAATACATGTAACACCCCGTCGTGCGAACCCCAAAGGACAACTAAACAATAATTACAGCACAAATTTTTTTATTTTATTTTTTAAAGATAACATAACATACATGTAATACACATTAAGTCATATCATATATTTCATTTAAGCAGATTCATTAACATATACATCCCTTGGGGTACGCGAGGAGTCATTATGAGACTGAGATCCACACAACGACAAAAAAGAATAAAATCCAAAGATATAATCCATAATAAATTAAACATTAACAAATATAACACATACATGAAAATCATTGATAAGAAACCATTTGAGTACATAAATACAACATATACATGATTAACTTAACACATTGAATATCAACTACAAATAGCCACATAAGGTTTAATGTTACATTACAATTCAATATTCAAGAAGTACAATGATACAAAGTTCTTTCCGAACATAAATGGAAACCATACATAAGATAACATGATACAAATAAACCGATGAATACAAAGAATCATAACTGGCTACAACTCTGGAGTCGTTGCAACCGCACCAATCCGTACCTCTCGATCCTCGACTGGGGACCCAATGGGGTGCTTAGCACGCTCCACCCGACCATGTGAGTCCAAAGACCCACCCCCCGTGCTAGGAGCTAACAAGAAAGAGTCCTCAACCAATAACATCCAAACACAGAACCGCAAGAATCAACATCATAAAAAAGTATCATAAAACTCAAGGATTACAATGACATATTCAACAACATCCAAGAGTCATTAAAATAACTTAAAAATCATAAATCTCATCACATAAATCAAAGCAATGACCAGTAACAAGTAACCAAAGGATGATCATGAAGCACTTCCAAATCAAACTAAATTAATAAACAAAATACAATTCAAATCATAATTAAACAATATAATAACATCATAGCACAGTACCAAAAGAGTACAAGGTCATAAATCAAATATCAATGAGATCATACAAGACCACAATGTACACCAAAGATGTATCAAGGCAAGACTCCATAAATCAATATAAGTCCATATAATAACAATCTAAACCAACTCCCACAACCTACTTCCAGATTAACACAAAAAAGTAAAACACATGGGCAACTAGGGGAGAGTGTCATCGCATAGTCCTACATGGGCTGTCCTGTGCTCTTCCTCCCAACTGGAGGCGTCGGTCCATAGGGTGACTCATGCAGAGCCGTTGACCTCTCGTGAAGATGAGGTCATGACCTTGCCAACCACGGCCTTCTCAGCCTTCCAATAGTCTGTGGAAGCACTAATGAAGACGAGGCATCCATTTTATTAATCTTATAATGATATTACTACCCAACCCACCTAAGTTAATTGTTAGGTTTTCACTTGTTTACTAACTCACTCATGGGTTATCCTGAGCCCTTCCCCTTAAACGGGGCACCGGCCCCCACGAGGAGCCACTCTCCCTAGAGACCCAACAACATAACAACCAAGAAACCAAGGGTTGTACAGCTTAACAAGAACATTAGATCATAACTGAGAAGCATGCGAGGCATTACCCATCTCACTATAATACAAAATCAAAGTCTCAACAATTCCAGTACAACCCTTTTAAAATCATGAAACCAAAATGCTTGCCACATCAAGGGCACATAAAGAGAGAGAAAATAAATTATCAATCATCTCAAGCCTCTAGAAGCCAAAAGAATGAAAACCCACAAACAAGGGTAAAATGAAGCAACACAAGTTTTTCCCTAATAATTCCAACACAAGGATAAAATTTCCTCAAATATTATAGTAACTTAGAAAAGCCATAAAAAGGGAAGATTCATCAAGACCCATCAACAAATCAACAATGGTGTCACCTCAAATAGGGAAACGCAAAAGAAAATCAACCTTTAATTCAACGAAATCACTTAATAAAACCAAAAGCCACCAAATAGGCATTCCATGGGAGACCTCAATTTTCTCTTCACAAGAACCCCCTTATAATGGTACACGAATCACCTTCATAAAATCAACAACTTAGCAATGACAACAATAATTGCAAGACCACCAGAACTATTTTCAATTCAAATATAATGAGTGAATACATTAAAATAAGATCAACCACCCCATCCAAACCACATAAACAACTTTGATACAAAATAAATCAGAAATCCAAGAAGATCAACTTCCCACAACTCATCAACAAAATACAAGTTCCCAATTACATTGCAACACAAATTTAAATGACAAAGGATTCCCTAAATCAAAACTAACCTCCAAAGGCATTCACACCAACATGAAACCATCCAAAAACAATCCTTCAACAACAAAGGTAAAAGCACTCAACCAGGCATCCAAGGCACCAAATTTAAGAACACCATAAATGCTCAACCACACATCACTCCACCAAACCCTCACATAATAAACAACAACCAAAGATTCAAACAAGAGCAATATTTAATAACCAATCAATTAACAACCAGAACTAAATAACTTTACAACTTACCCATCTAATTACTCCATTAACTAAAACAATTTATGATAACCATCACAAGTATTCTAAAAGACTTATCCATAAAGAGAGTTTACAACCCAACCGTTAAATGAATATAAAGGAAGTCAATTTTCAAAAGATTAAAATTCCATTTCACCAATAAACTATCCAATTCGAAATTACCCTAATCAATCTCTAACTATGCCCATACATTTAAATTTCCCCTTTCATCATACTCACTTAACATTCACTTCCAATATTTAAATTAATTGTGAAAACCATTTAAGACCAATAGTCTATAATTTAAAATGACAATAATAACAATATTCTAAATTCTTAAAAACCTAAATCTATCTAAATAAATTTACACACAAAAATACCCTTTAAAACCACTACATTGTATATATATTTTAATTCTTTTTGAGGAGGGAAAGTAATAAGAGAATAGATCTGTTCTAAGAATTCAACAATACTACAAGATGAAATTTCCAAAAAAATAAAATAAAAATAAAAATAAAAATAAAAAGAACAACTTATTTAATCCCATAATAAATTCTATTCCCAAAAATATTCACATTTAAACAAGAATTAAATAAACAATGATGCCATATATTCGTAATTGATTTTTCTATTAACTTATCCTCTTAAATTGGTAATTTAATAAATCAAAAATAATGATAAACAATAGATTTCTTTCTATTTTATTATTATTTCCACTATAACTAAATTATGTTTTAATTTAACTAGAAAAAGAACAGAATATTTACTGATAAAATTAAATGGTTATAGCAACGAGTTAAATAACTGAAATCTGAACAAATACATTCATAAATATATATACAACTATAATATAAATATATATATATATATACATATATACATATATATACATATATACATATATATATATATATATACATATATATATATATAAGTAAATTTTTGCACAAAAAGATAAAATAGAATTTTTCCCTTATTAAAATTTATATAAATAAAATTGAATGGTATTCACTTATACTTAAACTTGCAATAGATGCCACTGACTATGTGGAGTCTGTTACTGCCATGATCCCGGTGATTTTGCCGTGGGGCAGATCTATGGTGTACAGCTGATAGAAGGACTGCCATGGCAATGAAGTAGGCTACGGTACCAACCAGGCTGGTATTTTGGGTTTGGTGAATGCGGCAGAGGGCGAACCATCACCGATCACATGATTTTATTTTATTTTATTTTATTCTATTTTATTTTTTTATTTTATTTATTTTTAATAATTTTCAAAACAATTTAAATATTGCGGAAATATAAATCTTAATTAAATTTTTCTTTTACTGCCATCTTTACATTTAAATATATTAATGTGTATACATTTATATATATATATATCTGATATATATATATATATACATATATATATTGCATAGAAAATATTTTGAAAACAGAGAATAAATTTCAATTGTACAATTTACTGTTTCAATAAAAACATTAAAACATAGAATATCTTTGTAAAATTTATCTACAAATGGAAATTTATACAACCTCGAATTCACAGATATGAGATTATTCTTTTACTGGTTCACTATTATTTTTAACACAAAACTACAGTAACACTGTTCAATTCCAGAATCCCAACAAAATTTCACTTTAAATCAATAACAGTCCCATCCCAGTAAAGCTTTCCTGATTGAAAAACAGTCCAAAGCATTTCTAAAGATTCGAGAATTTTCTACAAGCATTAAATTTCAATCCAGGAGAAAATTTCATTCACAGCAAGGAATTCTTATTTCATTTGATGCTATAAGAAAATAATTTTAAAAGAAGAAGGAGAACCTGGCGTCCTGTGCCTGTAGATAACTATTGAAGCTTTATCCTTCTTGCTGATCCAATCCTTCCAGCAGCAGCTCCAAGATCCTCCCTCAAACTTAAATCTTAATCCTCACATGAATTCTCAGAACAATCAAAGAAAAGAATGCAATACTACAACAGAAAAAATGACTGCCAAAATTTCTCCTAAAATCTGTTGGAAAAAAAATGCCACCCCTTCCCCAAACCAAAGATAAATAAAATCTCACACAAGAAGCCTCTTCTGATTCCTCTTCTAGAGAATACCAAAAGTCACATTTCAAGAAATAAATCAAAAATAATATTTAATCCTTAATTCTTTTTGTTTCCTTTCAAGCATATGATTAAAATTAAATAAATTTAAATCCTCAAAATTGAACTTTCATTTGAACATATATTCATTATCTCCACAATACATTATTAATTAATTACTTTCACATTAGAATAATTAAAAATAAACCATTTACAAGATTCTAAATAAGTATCCACTAAATTTCTTATTATAATAATTATCTTTTCAAGATTATTTGTTCATAATGATTATTAACTTCAACAATTTAAATCAATTTATCTAATAATATCACCTTTACTTATAACGAATTAGATTAATTTGATCATTTGTTCTAAATCATTTGATTTGATTTAATTGATTATTATTTTAATTTCTAATTTATATTTTAAATAACTCTGCAAATCACTTATGATTTAATTAATTATTTAAACATGATTACTAACATTATATTTTTCACAAAATCAAATAACATAGTAATCAATGAAGCACACACAAATACTCACCAACAAGTTCAGAACAACCGACGCGGAGGGGTATTACAATACATGAGAGCTTATTTTGAAAGCCTTATTCCAAGTCATATGTTTCTAAATGAAGTTG
>VDFB02178432.1:0-22588 GCA_007258455.2 Sequoia sempervirens
CAATTTGTGTGTCCCTCTTTTGAACCCCTTAATCTCAACCATTTTCAAAATAAATTAGTAGTTTAGAAAGTAGACTCGGAGCACTGCGGTCCTTGTTTTTGTTCCATCAAAAATTTTTGAGTGTAGCTATCCTCAATTTCACGTCCAAGGTCAGTATTTCCTGATTTCAGAAAAAAGTGGCCACTTAAGCCCCTTTTTTGGGAACCATCTTAGTGCACTTACCCCCTCAATCAATGGAAAAAATACAAGTAGACCTCAAAACAAATAGATAAATCTTCAGGATCAATTTTTCCCAACTACAAAATGGTCGATCTGATGGACAAAAAGCAGGGGGAAGCCCACCTCCCACTCCTCCCCCCTAGTCACCACTCTCTGCTCCACTCACCACTCTCCCCTCCTCATTCACCACTCTTTGAGCACTAGTGGTTTCAAGTCAAGGAGAATTCAGATGCACTGACAAGCCCATAACTTCTAATGAGGTAGCTTTGCAGCAAGAGATTATATAAGTAAATTTCCAACATGATAGTAGAGGAAGGGGTTGGCCCCCTAATCATGTTTGGATAAAGTATAGGAACTACTTTGTCTTTCATTTGCTTTCATTATTCCAAGACATCAACCAAATCAAGAAAATCAAATGGAAAACATTTGAAGTTATAAAGATTGCAAAACCTATATGATTTTATAAATATATCATAAGCGGATAACTAATGAATTTGGCTAGGATTTACATTCATATAGACAAGAATCCAAAAAGTAGGGAGGGGGGGTGGAGGCATCTCCCACTCCCCCCTAGTCACCACTCTCCCCTCCACTCACCATTCTCCCCTCCTCACTCACCACTCTTTGAGCACTAGTGGTTTCAAGTTAAGGAGAATTCAAATGCACTCACAGGTACATGACTTCTAATGGGGTAGCTTTGTAGCGAGAGATTATATAAGTAACATGCCAACATGATAGTAGAGGTAGGGGGTGGCCCCCTAATCATCGGTCGACAGGAGTCCTGAAATAGGTTAATGCTAAAAATCAGGAGTTCTCAAAACCTTAAAGCAGTTATAAGCACAAGTGTGAATTATTTTTCAGATTTTCATACCACATAACAGAACTAGGGAGATTGCAATAAGTTCATAGTTCAAGGATAGATTCTTGTAGAATAATAGCAATTTTTTTCCTCTTTCTATTTTTGATTCGCTGGGCTCATAATTTCAAAATGTAAAATAAAAAAACCACGAGCAAAAATACCTCCAGCCAATCAAAAATTTGCAAAGACTACCACAAAATTCTGCCTGTATTAAAAAAATGCCACAGACCATAGGTTAAGAAATTATATCATCACCCGACAGGAGTCCCGAAATAGCTTAATGCTCAAAATCAGGCACTCAAAAACATTAGTTTCTGCCTAAAAGGTAACGAAGTTCTCAAAACCTTAAAGCAGTTATAAGCACAAGAGTGAATTATTTTTCAGATTGTCATAGCACATAACAAAACTAGAAAGATTGCAATAAGTTCATAATTCAATGGCAGATTCTTGTAAACTAAATTTAGATTCTACAGAAATGAATACAGTGGACTTTTACCCAAAAGTTAACATAGAATCTGCTCAAATAAAAATGGAAACATAGAATTATTACAAGTACCATTAAGTCTATTTTTAAGGTCTCAGAAAAAGGAGAAACTATGATATTATAGTGCCTCATTTTTTATGAGTGCAAGATTTTTCTCCATCTGATATATGTAAACGAAATATAGGTGTACTGTTTGAGTGATACTACGACCAACAATGTTCATGCGTCTTGAAAGATTTGGAAAGAAATATCCGTCAAAGTGTCACATTTTAAACATGTGCCATGTTCTTGAGGTGAAAATTCGTGATGCTAAATAAAACAGTCTAAGTTAGATATCCAAAAATAATGAAGCACCATCCATCAAAGTATGACAGCGGGACTTTTTCCTTCCAGTCATATGTTGAAGTTTCAATTGCCCTACTAGAGGTACATAAAAATTTGGAAGAATAGATAGGGCCAATGAACTATTTAAAAAGAGACACCTCAAAGAAATCTGATTCCATGGAAAATCAAGATTACAGGACATGCTGAAAATGGGTTTTCTGAAACGTCCTTAAAAACATTTAAGTTCCCAACTCCTTAACCTTTGGAAGCATCCTTCCAGCCTATGCATAAATTGGGACTTTGAATGAGGGTATGAAAATCCATCAAAAGCATATTTGGAACAGGTTTTTATTAGATATTTTAGTTGCAAGTTCCACTTCGCCAAAGCTTTCACAAAAGCTTCTGCACCAAATTGAATAATCAAGAATTTATGCACAATTTCTAGAACCAAATATAAGCACCATGATTTTAGTTGCTTCATATGACACGTCATATTGGTTTCCCCTAAGAGCTTACAATGCTTCTTTAAAATATTTATCACGACCACCCTTTGCCTAGAATACGCTTACAACAAATGTATTAGATAGAGCACCACATTTTCGTAAAGGTGTTGGTATGAAAATCTTAAAAAATTGAGTATATTGGGTTTTCTTTTATCAAACATGGTGCTGCAATCTAGATGCTACAAACTTCAAAGTCGACTAAGACTAGCACCTTGCCTAATATATTGAGACAATAAAAGCTTGAATATTCAAGGCTGTGGAGACCTGCAATAGAACAAGGTTGCCAATAATACTTGTTCACATAGTGAGATCCACATGAACTTCATACAAGAGAGCTATTTTCTTTACACACAAAATATGGCACCATACTTTGATTTCAAGGCTATGTGTACATAATAAATTTGTTAAAGTGGTTGTAGAAACTTTCTAACAAATGGATAGGCAATAGAATTAGTGAAGGAAAAATAGAAAAACAAAGTGATCTGCTGATCACAAAACAAGCAAACATAAAAAAGCCCCAAATTGCCTTAAGAAGATGAGAGGCAGGGCATCTATTATATAGAGAACCAAATTTACAAGGGAGTTATGGCACACAACCATAATGACCAATAACTCAACCATAAAACTAAATGCAAAACCTAAAAAATCAAGAAAGGATAGCTACAAACTTAATAAGCCCAATGGGCATTACAAATAAGTCAAGAAGGGCTGCTGCACATGCTGTGCAGTAGACCAATAGATGTTGATAAATGCTGTCAATTAGACTCCACAAATTTTTCCTAGATCCTCCCTTATGTCATGGCAGTGCACACCTAAATAAATCTGTTCAAAAATCTTTGAAACTTTTAAGCAAATACAATTGGCATACGTTGAGCGAAAAATCATGGCTTTTGCTAGCATCACTCACGCCACTATGTCATAGTGGGAACTCTAGAATAGCATGTGTACATTCATCTTAACATATTTTAAACAATTTTGTCACTTGTTGAAGTTGTGAAGCTTTTGAATAGACATGTATGCACAATATGGATTCAACATGTGAGTTGTCAAATCTTCAAAAAAGCACGGTATCAAGAAATATGCAGGCTTTTTGAATATACAATGCCAAGAATTTGTTGAAATGAATTTAGAAACTTTCAATCAAACACGAACAACATTCACCAGGATTCTTCTTTTTTGGGTTAACATTTCTTTGGAAAAGGCTATGGACATCCATCAAAGCATAATGAAAGGAGATTTTTTTCAGATACCATAGTTGGAATGTTGTGATAGACATGTATGCAAAATGTGGAAGCATAGACACCGCAATGAACTATTTGACAGATTGCCTCAAAGATATGCGACCTTCTGGGATGCGATGATTGTCAAAATTACTTAAATAGATGTGTCATTGTGGTCTACAAAGGAGAGGGTTAGAGATTAAAATTTTAAATGGGTTGTCCAAGTCTGATATTCAGAACCATGGCTTTCCAAACCCCAATTTTCCCTCCTTGCAGAGCTAATGCCTAGCCTCATCAACATGATATTCCTCATAGTGCATTTGGTTTTACATTCCTTAATTAATTATTTAATTTTATCTATGGCTTTAATTGCATATTTTGCAATCATGGCATACCATGAATCCAATTTTCTTTGATCCATTCTACCAAATAGTTCATGTCTTGTTTATGCTATGACTAAATAGCACAACTGTGATTTCCTGCAAATTTTGCCATTTTTTCACTAAAAAAAATTAAGGCTTCTATTTATATTAATCTTGATAGTAATTGTTCTCTGTTAATATTAATCTTCTCTATTTTTTCCTTAACATCAAACATCAAACAGATAATGTTAAAAAAATGTAGAAAGGGAAGTAAAAGTGAACATAATAATTTTTTTAAATGAAACCCAGTTCGGTTTCTTGCTTACAAATTGTATGTTTCTGCACCCTTATATTTTTATGCCCTCTTCTTATACTGTCTCTCCTGCTCCCGAATGTGACCCACCACCAACAACTATCTATGAAATGCATATTCACATCTCGCCTCCCCACCAACATCTTTCCATGCCCAAAAAAGTAGCAGAGCTCATTGTTGGTTGCACTCCAAAGGTTTCACCACCGGGCAGAGCACCCACATCTTTCACCCCCTTAAAATGGATATATCTCCAGATTCTTAATTTTATCAATCACATCGAAACCTCTGGCTGAATTAAAGTTTGGTCCTGCACTCTTTTCTCTTGTGAATGTTGTTGTATCATCCAAGAGTACAGACCCATCGCAGCCCTGCAACTTCACTTCACTTTATTCAGAATAAACGAAAAATAGATCTAAAATTATTGGGGTTTCAGAGCTAGTAGATTGTAGGGCTCTGTTGTACACATCTATGTGAAATGTGGTGGCTTCAAACAACGCCACCTGCTCACAGCCATGCAATAACGAAGACACATCCATAGAAGAGAAACATTACAAATTAATAGAAAAAAATTTCCTCCCTCTGTTTTTTATTGGCTGGGCTCATAATTTCAAAATACAAAATTAAAAAACCACGACCAAAAAAACCTTCATAAAAAATTTGCAAATACCACCACAAAATTCTGCCTATATTAAAAAAAATTCCATGGACCATAGGTTAAGAAATTATATCATGTTCGGCAGGAGTCCCAAATTAGCTTAACGCTCAAAATCAGGCACTCGAAAACATTAGTCTCCGCCTAAAAGGTAGGGACTAATAAACCTACGTACAAGAGAATGTGTGCTACCTAGTTACGCCCAGCCAATTGAAGTGAATATGAAAGAAAGCCCCGCAACGAGCGGTAGTCGGGACATATTTCCATTTGAAGATTACGTTGAATACAAGTCATATTTCTAAACTGAAAAATACTCACGGCAAACGTCATGCTCCTTGGAAACTTGTGGAAACTTGTGTCACACACAGCACGTCGCAGACCATCTTAATCTTGATCGAGGCGATTGCTGCAAAATTTCATTTAAGCTTTGCCATTCGGCGGAGAGTTATATAGCGACCCCAATCCCACCAATAACATTTATAGTCATTTTCAGCCATGGTGAGTAGTGAAATTAGAGGGGCCTCAATCGTCTTGATTGTTGCTCTGCTGTAGAGTATGTGTGCATTCAGTTCTGCAACGCTACATTGAAATTAATTTTATCAGACAGAATATTTTTCTTCTATTTTATAGGTTCTCACATGAAAAGTGTATTGTAAACGATAAATCTATATCATCACATTACATTTTAAATTGGATTTGCATATATCTTTTCTTATTTTGGATATTTACTTAACATGTGTATTTGTCAGTGTCACAGGTTTTGAGATATATGATCATTCTTGTATTCATGTGCATATATATATGCAGAAAAAAAATGTAATGGAGACTGTTGCATACCAATATCATTTTTAATTTATTTTAATATATTTTTGTAGAATGACTTAATACATTTATATTAAGAAATGTCACATTCCTATGCAAAGTCATACCTACTCTATTAACCTAACCTTGTACTTATGCACATATATTCCTATACGCTTATCCACATCTTATCTAAATACATGAATGCACATTGATATATTCACCGTAACTATAAATAAAATATATATTTTTCATGCAACCTACAGTATGCTTTTTTTCTCTAGATTTGGTCACTTTTATGTCTTTTGTTACTATTTTAGACATTGGTTTGACCCCACTTATGCCAATTTAATCCCTAAAATTTTGCACATTAAATTAAAGTTTTCATTCATTCCTACTCAGTCATTTCCTATATAAATCTAATTGAACAAAAATTGTATAATTTATTATGAGTTCCTTGTATTTGACTCCATTTGATTACATTCCCATTATAAACAAGATAACTTCTTTTGGTTGCAGTAAAATGAATCTAGATCTTCATATCCCTTTTAGAGCATTTACATGACTAAAGTTTCTAAGGGTTAACTTAGGTGATCATGTCCATTTATTATCTATTCAAAATCCTCTTAATATATTTAAAATACTATAGGTTCCTAATAGTTGGAAATGTAGAAGAATTAGATGTAAATCAAGGAATCAAGAAGTAAGTGTGTAGACTACTAGACCATTTCTACATTCATGGATATGAAATTAATTCATAAACTCAATGACATATAGAGTAGATTTACTATCTTTATCCCAAGGTGAGAAACAACATCGTATATTTCATGTCCAATAACAAGGAATCTAGAGATTAGTGTATTAATATAATTATTATTATGTAAACATAGATCAAGGTACCTTTATCACATATACTTTTTCCTACTTCAAGATTTATTTTAGAACATAGATCCCCTACAAAATGATATGTATTCATAAATAAATTTCTATTAACTAGACAAATTGATGGCCTAAGGACCCGACAACCACTCAAAATGTGTTGATAGGAAAGTTGAGCACCTATAACCCCCAAGCCTCCCTAGGGTACCCCACTCCTACTTGAAAAAATTTCAATGGAATATGTATCATTTTCAAATTTGAATCTTTATGTAAATCAATAATTTTTTTTCTAAAATAATAGAAATAATAAGCTTAAAGCTATAAAAGGAAAACATAGGTTACAAGATAAAATTACGTATTGTCTAAAATCATTAAACTTATGCTAGAAAGTGATATGAAAATGTCATTGAATAGTAATATACATAATTATAGGTTAGTAAAAAACAACTATACAAGGAAACCAAAATGAGAGTTCATAATAAATATATATTATAAGTGTAGTAACAGAAAAAGTATCCTTTTTCCTTACTTGGTTTTGGAATAATGAACATTGAATTAGCTTAATTTTTCCTTGGTCTAATGTTATAATTTATTGTACACATTCACACTATTCTAGGGTCCCTACTTAATTAAAATGTACTTAAATTGTACATTGCTAAGGTGTTGTAAATTGTTGTAACACACTTTCATAATTTTCTAGGGTTTTATTTAATTAATGGAGCCTAATGGGCCCCTTTTAATGAAATATACTTAATTTATACCTTGTTAAAGTGTTGTAAAGTGTTGTAACACACTTTACACCTTTATAGGGTTTCATTAATTAATGGTGGTTAATTGAGTTTAATTGACCCCTTTAATTCTATACGAGAGGGGGACCAACCACACCAAGGCTCCAGGTCATAGAGAGACGAGAGAGGAGGGTTGCCCTAACTTAGCTCAAACTAATGGGTGTTTTGGTATGAGAATCAAGAATGAAGAGTACTCTCAAGTGGGTGATCCCACAATACTAGTTTACAATTTTTGGCCAAACTGGACAATGAACTATTTTTTTTTTAACTAAATCTTCACTTGGAGGCACCTATAGTAGCTAAACTATGGAGAATTTGAAGATGATGCAAACTAGTGATTTGTGACATTTTTTCTAAAGATTCTAATTTTATTTTTTTTTCAAAAAATATGGAATCATATTGCACTTCTCTTCCCATCTCCTTCAAAACCTAGTTTTTATTAGTAAACACCATTTTTAAGGAGTGATACTCACCATATACAACATAAATTTTTTTTCTATGAAGGATTTACTAACTAGTTCATTTGGTATCATAGTGTTTTATTGATTTTTTTTCCTTAATCAAGTTTCAAAGTCAAACCAATTATAATTCAGACATTGGCGGACGGTATACAACAACAATTTTTTTGTATGTATCAAAATTCAATTGATTTTTTTACTATATCAAGGACATCATACCTACCCTAACATATTTTTCAAAATTTTATTTTGATAATATACTATTTTTCCACATGTAGAAAATAGAGAGCTTGATTTTCAGTGAATAAGTTGCATTCACAAGAAATAAAAAATAAATATAAAAATAAAATTAAACTTATTTAAAATTATACTTTTTGGGAATCTTATAAGAAGGACTCCATACTTACAAAAAATAAATTTTAAATGAATTCATTTGATCCCCAAAAGGTAAATCAAAAGTGGTTTTTTATAAGCATTTTGATAAGTGTAAAGGAGACTTTCTTATAGCTATGGTGTAAAACTAGCAGGGTTCTATCCAAGGGGGTTTGATCTAAGGTGGTTTGATCAAACCCTCTTCAATTGGAATAATTTAAATGAAACATTTCAAGGCTTAAATCATTATATTTTCTAAAAATATGTGATTTTAGCAAAAATCAGGATCTCGTGAAAATTGTAAACCAATATTGTGGGATCACCCAATTGTGCTCTTGTCACTCTACAGATCTGAAAGTTCAAATGGGGCTAGACAAGCCAATTTCTGGAGTCAATATTGCACCTCATATTGATGCCAAAAATTGGCAAGGTAACAACCTTTATGGGAAACTTAGTTAATGGGGGGACCAATTGCACTAAACTAAGTGACCTCCAAGTTTTCAAAGAAGTTGACTTCTTCTATAATTGGGGGTTTGGAATGGGAAAAGGAAGTAGATATAAAAAATGAAAATCTAACCAAGGAAATATGCCAAGGAGTAGATATAGTCATAGTAAATTTATCTTTTGGGATTCAATTTAAGGGCACGATCAACAATCTGCTATGTTCCAGAAGAATATAAATCAAAGATAAAGATTTGAAAAATTCATCTAATGACATAAAATGATTCTATAGACATTCACTATAAAGAAGAGTCAAAGACATGATCTAAACTATCAACTCGTATTAAAATCATAGAAGTTCTACAAATGAACAATTCAAGATGATAATGGCTAAGTATTAATGTTCCATAAACTAGCTTAAGAAAAGAAAAAAGGTCGAACAATGGAACAGTATGATAGTCTCATGCAATAATCTAAAAATAATAAAAAGGTGTGGTGTATTTTCCTAATTTTTTTTCATCTTCAGAACTCTTCATCTGAAGAAAGAAGTAGTATATATAGGTAGCAATCCCACCTCTTGGTAGGACAATAATAGAAAATATTATGTATCTAAAGCAATGATGGTTGTAGCAATGATTCCCCTTGCTCATTGTAACATAAAATATTTAGGCCATAGAACATGGTCATTCTCCAACTAGATGCATCCCCTACAAATGATGGCAGCGGTTCTAGAAAAACCCCGTGCAAACAAGTGTTTCCTCCCAATGGAGGTAGTTAGAACATATGGCAACATGTCGAAGCTTATTCTTTGCTCCATCCTTCCCTTTGATAGAACCTCCATCGAGGAGATGCATGGCGGTGGGTCACAATCCACTCATTGATTCCTCCTCTTTGCATTGAGAGACTATGCAGTGAAGACACGTGGAGGCGTAATTTACTATTGGTGTCGACTGTGGGACTCACCAAAAAGTGTATGCAGATGAAAGCTATGTAGCAGGCAAATGGGGCCCAACTAAAAAGTTAAGGGAAGAATCCTTGAAGTGCTCGTGGTGATAACACGCAGACACATGGAAATAGGGGAAAATTTTATTAATAGGAGGCCTGGTCAAGAAGTGAAGGACAATATTTCAAACATTTGAGGCACAAGCTAATACTTAGAAAAAACTAAACCATCCGAAGGGAGCTCAAGGAATTTTATATTCATAGCTTTTGTTGACTACTAGGGGCATTTCGCCTATGGAATGAGGACCCAAAATTTTCTTTGGCTTGCAGACTAGAATCCCATCCATTGGGAGATAGAATTAGAGCCTAGAGAGAGCGACCTATAAAGGTAGCCAGTTATCCTTAGATGGTGCTGATATGTCGTGCAGATTCTCTTGTGCTCCACTCAGATCGAGCATTTCTTTGTAAGGTAGCGTTGTAGGTAAACTGGCCCCAGACTCAAGTTGAAAGAGTAGCTACAAAATTTGATGAGTGACACCTTCAATATCTATAGTAGTAGGGGATTATTTGAAGCTTTGGAAAGTGGATGTATCCTGCTGCTTCTCCTCAATCTTCACCGCAATTTTTTCTATTATGGCCACCAACTGATTTGCAAGAAATAGGGAGGGTAGGCCCATCTTAGTTAGTCTAGAGAATTTCTCTCGCATGCTATCCTTAGTCTGGATCATAGTGGTTGTGCATGCGCTAGGGTAGAGGATAGCTGAGTGGCAGTGGATGAACCTGTTCACCATTTTGGCAGTGGCCTTTCGATCCTTGATCCTTTCCCTTCCTAAGTTTTCATCTAAGACCATATACAACTTATTTAGCAAAAAAATTCTTTAGGAACCCTCTCTGTGATAAACTATAGGAAATTCTTAATTTCTCCATGAACCTCCCTACCTTTAAGCTTGATGCCTATGACATAAATTGGAGTGTTGGTTGTTCTGTCAAGCAAAAGGCCTTGATCTTTTCCAAATACAAAACATATAGTTGTTGGGCCAATGGAATGAGGTCTGGTTGGGTAGTAGGAGTTTGGGGAACACTCCTTAGAAGGGAAATCTTTGCATCTTTCGATTTGATACTCTATGTTAGTTTTGTGATCTATTTTTTTATGGACCTAAGTTGTTCTGATAAGGTTCTCCATTTAGTGAGCGATTTTTCTTTAGCCTATTTTTTGTTTGTTGATTTTTCAAGGGAATACTTCATCAACTAGAGCTATTTTTCCAATTGGGCCCTTCAATTCTCAAAGATTGCATCCCTTTGTTGCATCTACTACTGAAATTGAGTGTGCTGCTATTCAAATTCATCACTCTTTTGTTGCACTGCCTACTTCACCAGAGCTAACTAGTTTTGATATTATTGATTTCTTCATCATAGTGCATCAACCAAGGTGGGGTCAACAGATTGTAACTTTGCAAGTTCCTCTTGAAGTTTGTTATTCTCTTCCTGTGTTTCTTGTGCTCTCTCTAATAAGCACACAATTTTTTCTTCCATTTCTTTCTCCTTCACCAATGGGAACTTGACCCTATCCTTCACAAGTTTTAGCTCCTCTTCCTTCTTCTTTAGTTGGTGACCATACTTGAGAAATTCAGTGGTCACCACCCATTACGTTTCTTCCATGAGATCAACTTTGTCCTACGACTAGGCTATGCTTAGATCGTGTCCCATGGTGAACATGTTGTAATTGTCAGGATGAATCTCCCCTTATAGTTTGATGATGTTCAAATACTTGGTTGCAAAATGGATCAATTTCTAAGCTTCATTGTTCATAGTATACACCTTTGGCTCTATTAGCTTCTTGTTATCCTTGGCCTTTTACTTCTACATTTTGAGAGCCCACACTTCCTTTGTATTATCATGCTATGCCATAAATTAGGTTAGCAACTGAACTAGCTCACCTGTAAAAGGTGCACCAAGAGGTAGGGCGAAAGGGAACATGAGCGTAGTGGTTCTGGGTGTTTTCTTCTTTTGGAGGTTGACTGTGTTGGAAAAACAAGGACAAACAACTGAGAGAGGGTCGTGAATCAGTTGTCATAGAATATTTAAACTTTTCAAACTTTACTTAATCTTAGATCTGATGGATGAACAATAAACCAAGAATAATCAATACATCAGAAGCACAAAGAACACTAAGATTTTTATGTGGAAACCCTGTTAGGGGAAAAACCATGGTGGATGTTAGTCCACAATATTATACCTTGTTAAAAGTATAATGAAAAATAATGGAAATGCACATGCATTTAGGCACACTCCCTAGAGCTTACTACTCAAATACAAGAGGGATAACTTCCCAAAGAAGAGAAATATGGATTAGATCTACAGGGTATGAACTGAGAAAATAGCTTCTACAAAAACCTGATTACAATTCGAGTTAAGCACAAAAAATCTTCTTCACACTCTGCTTTGCAATTGAATGAATAAATCAATGTTCACACACTTTCTCTCTCTTTGGCTTTCCTTCACACTACAAAAACTAACTAACTTCACTCAAACAAATACTCTTATATATCTAGAACATGAAATTACATCAACAACTTCATCAACCAAAAGTATAAAACAAGTTTACTATGTCAGCCCAAATTTACAAATAATTTTTTAATGAAAATCATACACTGTCAGCTGATATTATGATGTGACTCAAAATAATATCCTTGAGTGTGCAAAACATTCAAATTTTAATCTTCAAGGATCCACAACACATTACAACCATTATGTTGGCCAAGAACATGAAAACCCAAACACTTGTGAGAAAAATATTCGACCACGAGAGCACCGATCAACGTGGATGTACAAGAAAGATAGAGAATGATCTAGAAGCATCCACAAGAAACAAGAACTAACTGAGAAGCATCCACAACAAAAAAAATTACCATAATCACATAAAATCCTATCAGAAACCACAAAAATAATGTTAGAACACAATTGTTCATAGCATGATCAAATCTTCACGTGGACCTCTAAAAATTTTGGTAGATGAACTAGATACTCTCAGTAATAAACCTTTTAGACCACAACAACTGATCTTCAACATATAGAAAAAAACACCTTCATGACCTTCATTGTTCCACTAGTAACCTATAACTCTTCCTTTTAACAATTTTCTCAATATCCTCAACATATACAACCTTCACTAAAATAATGCTAATAGTGTTGACATCAATGAAAGCCACATATTAGCAACATAATCACAACATCCAACAATATCCCCCTTTGGCATTAATGGAAACACATGATGTGAAAAATACCATCAAAACAAATACACTTACTCTCTCTTAGGTTTTGACTCTTCCTCAATTGCTCTTCTCCCCCTAAAAATATTTTTCACATTTTTCTTCTCCCCCTTTGACATCAATGGAAAATATAAGCATTAACTTCCCACATACAAGCTCTGAACCACATATCTGCATATCTGACTACTACCTTTGAGTAGTAGCCATGGAAAACAACAATCTAGATCAGGAAATATCTATGAGGTACACAGATTGATGCAATTAAATGCATCTTTAGTTCATATCAGGAGGGGTAATTACCCCTAGAATCCCTTTGAGATAATCAAAAGTATCCTTTGGCAATGGCTTGGTGAAAATTTCTACAATATGTTCTTTGTTAGGCACATATTCTAGTTTGACTTCTTTCTCATTCACTTTGTCCCTCAAGAAGTGAAACTTGATTGATATATGCTTAGTCTTAAAGTGTAGTGCCAAAATTTTGATATGTTTATTGCACTTGAGTTGTCATAGTATATGGCGATAGGTTCATCATATACTACTCTAATATCTTTCATCAGCTATTTCATCCACATCACTTGAGTGAAGTTATTTGCAGCAGCAATATACTCTTCCTTAGCAATAGATATAGAAATGGGATTATGCTTTTTACTCAACCATGACACCAGCTTCTTCCCTAGGAAGAAGGCACCACCACTAGTACTCTTCCTTTCATCTACATCTCCTGCCCAATCTGCATCAGTATATGCATTCAAAGTAAGGTCATCATCCTTAGGATACCAAAGCCCAAAGATAATTGTCCCTTTTCTATATCTAAAGATTCTCTTTACAATAGTCACATGAGATTATTTTGGATCAACTTGAAATCTAGCAACCATACATACAAAATTCATAATGCTTGGTCTACTATGAGTTAAATAGAGCAATCCACCAGTCATTGAACTATATCATGTTTGATTTGCCTTAGGAGAATCATCATTATATGTTAACTTGCATTCAATTAACATTGGAGTACCAATAGGCTTTGAGTCATCCATGCCAAACTTCTTTAGTAGCTCTCTCACATATTTAGACTAAGATATGAAGATTCCATTGTCTAACTGAGTATCTTGCAATCCCAGAAAGAACTTCATTTCTCCAATCATACTCATCTCAAATTCACTCTTCAATTCATCGACAAACTTCATACATAGATTATCATCTCCTCCAAAAATAATGTCATAAAAAAAGACCTTAATAATTAATTCTTTATCATGATCCAACTTGAAATACAAGTTGTTGTCAGTATTACCTTCATTGAATCCAAGATTTAGTAAATATTTATCCATTCTAGGATACCAGGATTTGGGGGTTTACTTGAGTCCATACAGAGATTTCTTCAATCGGAAAACCATGTCTTCCTTGTCAGTCAGTTGGAATCCATCCAATTGTTCAACATATACTTCTTTTTCTAGCTCACCATTCAAAAAAGTTGACTTTACATCCATTTGATGGACTTTATAGTTCTTATATGCAGCATAAGCAAGAAATAGTCTAACAGCTTCAATTCTAGCAACACGGGAAAAGTTTTCTTCAAAATTAATACCTTCCATTTGAGAATACCCTTTACATACTAGTCTTGCTTTATTCCATACTACAACTTGTTCATTAAGCTTATTTTGAAATACCTATTTAGTACCAATCACATTTTTATCTTTAGTTCTAGGAACAAGTATCCATGTATCATTATTTTCAATCTACATTAGCTCTTCCTTCATAGCTTCCATCTAGTGTTCATCATTGCAAGCTTCATTGACATCTTTAGGCTCAATCTTAGAAATCAAGCAATAGTCTTTTGCAATATTTCTTCTAGTTTGCACACCTTTATTCTTGTCTCCTATAATTTTATTTTCAGAATAATTTAACTTTATATTAATCAAAAATTTTGGATTCTCTCAAACTTCTCATTCTTTTGTTCCTTTGTTTGCACTTGCACTTGTCTCTCCTTCCTAATTTTCTTGATTTACCAAAATAAATTGAAATTTTTTTACTAGAACATATGGAAAAATTTGAAGTTGATCTTCTATGTCTGAGAATTTTTCTCTTTTTTTTATTGTCTTCCTAGTCATCTAAATCATATCCAAAATATTTGGATGATCTAACAGAGTCCTCATAAACTTTGACATTTTCACTTTCAACCATTTTTCTCAATCTTCTGTTATAGCACCGGTAGGCCTTGGTTTTAGTAGAGTAACCTAGAAAGATTCCTTCATCACTTCTTGCATAAAACTTTCCTATTTCCTCATCTCTCTTAATATAAAACTTGCCTCCAAAGATCTTGAAATATTTACCAGTAGGCTTATAACCAAACCATAGCTCAAAAGGAGTCTTACAAGTATTACCATTGACATTTACATGATTTAAGGTGTACAAATCAGTGCTTACAACTTCACTCCAATAGATGTGAGGCACATTTCCTTCTATCATCATTATTCTAGCAGCATCCCAAATTTTTTTGTTCTTCCTCTTTGCAATTCCATTTTGTTGAGGGGTTCAGGGAGCAGATAACTATCTTCTATTCCATGCTCCTCACAAAAAGAATTGAACTCCATGGAGGTGAACTCACCACCTCTTTCTAACCTTAAGCATTTTATTTTCATACCTTTCTCATTTTTTTCCATAGCTTTGAAACTTTTGAACTTCTCCAATGCTTCACATTTTTCTCTTAAGAAAGCAACCCATATCATCCTAGAGTAGTCATCAATAAGCAACATACTCGTACCTTTCTCCATGGAGACTTCCAACTTTGGATGGACCACATAGACTAGTATGCACTAACTCCAGTAATCCATTTGAATGATGTCATTTTCTCTAAAAAGAGACTAGATTGTTTTCCCATATGACATTCCTTGCAAATTGTGTTAGTAGGTTTCACTAGCTTAGGTATATCTCTTACTATTTGGGTGGAACTTACTTTGACAATGTTATCAAAATTCACATGACACAACCTCCTATGCCATAACCATCTTTCATCTACTTGAGACATTAAAAAACTTTCACTAGAAGCATTCAAGTGAAAAATATTACCTTTTGTCTTTTTACTTGAAGTAATTACATTACCAGAAATTCCAAGTATCCTGCATCTTCCCCCTTTGAACTGAAGATCATAACCCTTGTCCACCATCTGTCCAACACTCAATAGGTTGTGCTTCAAACCTTCAACATAAAGGACATCATTAGTGTTATGCTTACCACCAAGAAAAATAGATCCTATGTGATGAATCACACCAGTATCATTATCTTAGAATCTTACAACCCCACTATCATACTTCTCTAGACTTACAAATTTTCTTTTGTCCCTAATCATATGATGTGGGCATCCATTGTCAATAACCTACTCATCATTTTCTTCAATTCAAGTTGAAAGATGTTTCTCAACTATAGCAGATTCAGTAGCCACCTAACCATTTTCCTTGATAGCAAGGAACACCCATTCAACTTCATTTCCATTTTCTTTATTAGACTCTTCATCAGTCACTCCTTCAACATAGTAACATTTCTTTTGAAATCTAGATTTGTTAGGTTTAGTCCTAGGAATTCTTTCAGGACACCTTGATTGAAAATGACCTATTTTATTGCAAGAGAAACATTTAATAGGAAACATTCCTTTATACTTACCTTGTCCTCTGCCTTCTTTCTTCATAATTAGTGCTTCCAACTCTTCCACCTCTCTTTCTTCATCTTCAAGCTATTTCATTTCTTCCTCATACTTGAATGACTTTTTGGAGCACTCTCCCATATCATATATTTGATTGTTTCTTTCAGCTATAATAGCCTTAAATGTAGTTTCAGTCTTGGGAATAGATTCACCAAATTCACTCAACTCAAATGCAACAAGTTTACCAATCACTGTATATCTTGACATATTTGTTACTGATTTGAATTCTTCAATAGCATGAGCCTTTGCTTTGTAGGGGGGAGGAAATGATCTGATCACTTTAGCCATAATTTATTCCTCTTCCAAGGTACCACCGACATATCTAATACCCATCACTAGTTCATTTACTCTTTGCATAAAAGAAGAAATATTTTCAGCTTCACCCATCTTCAAGTTTTCATACTTTCCTTTCAAACTTTGTAGCTTAGCCATCTTAACATGTACACCTCCTTCATACAAAGTTTTCAGCTTCATCCAAATCTCATGAGTTGTCTTCAAACCTAACACATTTGCTATTTTTGAATCTGTTAGTGCACTCAACAAAGCCTCAATAGCCTTGACATTATTCTTGGCCTTTTTAATCTCATTAGTAGTGGAAGGGCCATTCTAAGGAATAACATATGGATTCTTTGTAATCTTCGCGAAGGGTTCACCAATACACCTCAAATGACACTCTATCCTAGCTTTCCATAGTGAGTAGTTTGTTCAATCAAATCTAGGACTTCCTTCTTGTATGATTCCATCTCATATCACCTCAATCTTTTAAACTTCTTCAGAGGAACTTGCTCTAATACCAATTGTTGGAAAAAAAAAAGAATAGACAAATGAGAGGGGGGGTGAATCAATTGTCACATAATATTTAAATTTTTCAAACTTAACTTAATCTCAGATCTGATGAATGAACAATAAACCATGCACAATCAACACATCAGAAGCACAAATAACACTAATATTTTAATGTGGAAACCCTGTTAGGGGAAAAATCATGCTAGATTGTAGTCCACAATATTATACCCTGTTAAAAGTATAATGAAAAATAATGGGAATGCACATGCATTCAGGCACACTTCCTAGAGCTCACTGATCAAATACAAGAGGGCTCACTACCCAAAGAAGAGAAATAAGGATTAGATCCATAGAGTATGAACTGAGAAAATAGCTTCTACACAAGCTTGATTACAGTTTGAGTTAGGCATACCAAACCTTCTTCACACTCTGCTCTGCAGTTGAATGACTAAATCAATATTCGCACACTTTCTCTTTGTCTAGATTTCCTTCACACAACACACACACTAAATTTTCTCAAAAAATCACTCTGATATATTTGCAATGTGAAATTACATCAACAACTTTGTCAACCAAAAGTATAAAACAAGTTTACAATGTCGGCCCAAATTTACAAATTAATTTTTAATGCAAATCATACACCATCGACTAATATTATGATGAAATCCAAAACAATATCCTCAAATGTGCCAAATATTCAAATTTTAGTATTCAAGGATCTAGAACACGTTACAACCATCATGTCGGCTAAGAAAATGAAAACCTAAACACTTGCCAAAAAAATATTTGACCTTGAGCACATCGACTAGCACGAATGTACAACAAAGATAGAGAATGATCTAGAAGCATCCACAAGCAACAAGAACTAACTAAGAAGCATCCATAGTAACAAAAATTACTAGACTCACAAAAAATTCAATCAGAAACTACATAAATACTATCAGAACACAACTATTCATAACACGATCAAATCTTCATGTGAACATCTAAAAATTTTGGTAGATGAACTAGATACTCTCAGAAATAAACCCTTTAAACCACAACAACTGATCTTCAATGTACAAAAAAAAACACGTTCATGACCTTCACTGTTCCACTGGCAACCTGCAACTCTTCCTTTTAACAATTTTCTTAATATCCTCAACATATACAGCCTTCACTGCAACAATGCTAATAGTGTTGACATCAATGGCAACCACAACATTCAACAAACTATCTATGGGGGGAAAGGAGAGACATTCCAAAGATTGATTTGTGACCCAATGGGAGGACTCATCGAGTGTTGTGGTAATAGCAAAGTTGTGACAAGCTTCATATGTTGGGTGGACTGAATTGGCCTTGATATAGTGGTAGAAGGAGGGGTGTCAATGGTGGTCGTGCTTGTAGAAAGAGAGGTGATAGCAGATTGGGAAATGACATATGGTGTAAGGGTTTTTGGAGGCGTTAAAATAAATGGCCTCACCTAGGAGAATAGGGAGAAACCTCCCATGACCATTGTGGCATAAGTGGAAACAAAAGGGCCGACATTCGTAGTGATGGGTGCTGTAGAGATAGGGGACACTAATGATTGTGAAGTAAGAGAAGAGGGAGTGAATGTTACCTATTGTATGGATGATTGTAGTTATTGGCTCGCCATGGACTCTTGGCTTGATGTGGGTGCTTGTGAACTGTCCCTATAAATTTCTTTTGTGCACTATCATTTAATGGGCGGGGAGTCCTCCACCTCTATAGTTCCTAACTGTTTTTGAGTCATTCTTGTCCTTGCTATGGTCTAGGTGAGTTTCCATGAAGCTCTTGATATGTTCATCCACACATTTGAAGCAATCTAACTAGGTTGCTTTATTGCCTTCCTCTTTTACTGAGTGGAGGTTGTTGACACTTCTGATTCTTTCTCCTTTCCTTTCCCCATATGTACTTCAGACTCCTCACTGAAGTCATCATCCTTATCAATGATTGTGTCAGAATCTATGTGTGCCTAATTCCATAATTTATCAAATTGTTCATCCAGCTCCATGCTTCTATAAGGGGCCTTAGTTTGTTGGATCTCCTACGGTACACCCAAAATTCTCTGATTCTTTCCTCATTTCATCCTTTTGTTTTTGATAACTTCCTTCAAAGGTTGGTTCCCATTTTGTGCTTCTTATCATACTTCACCACAACAAAGTAGAACTTATTCCATGGTAGCCTACTATCATCTATAGGAATTTGAATCAAGTCAACCAATAGATCATCCAGATCTTTCAGCAAGTTTTTCTTCTTTTTCAAGTATAGATGGGGGTTGTGCATTACGTTGAAAAATTCATTCA
The DNA here is from genome assembly GCA_007258455.2 of Sequoia sempervirens. NCBI lineage: Eukaryota > Viridiplantae > Streptophyta > Pinopsida > Cupressales > Cupressaceae > Sequoia > Sequoia sempervirens. The sequence goes on from VDFB02178432.1 coordinate 19,673, forward strand.
GCAAGTCATTTTTAGGGTTTTAATTAATTTTTCACAAATCATCATTAACCCCAGATGAGTCAACTTATCTTCCAATAGTTGGTGCATCTTCTTTTTGGCCATTACCACCATTTTAAACCTTAGCGGGCAGACAAAAAGTCCCTTCCTCTTCGCTAGTCCTCTGCAAAAGGTGTAAGCGATAATGGATATCTACTAGAACATTTTGAGTGCTAGCACCTAATTTGTGACAAATTTTGAAAGGAAAAATGGTTCCCTGGTGAAACCACACATCTGGATGAATGTGAAATCTACTCTAAGAAACTAGTCACATTTGGGAGTGAAGCTCTGCATATACCCCATTTGCCCCTTTGTGAGACATTCAATACCATCCTCTCCTTTCAAATTTTGAAAAAATAGAGTCAAGAAATAATCTAAAAATGCATAATAGTCATTATCGACACCTAAAAATGGTCTGGAGAAATCTAATTAATTAAATATGATTTATTTGATTAATTAATCCTAAATTCATCTACTTAGTAAACAAATAGAAATAATTATTTATATTAAGTTCACTTTTAATTCTTCTATTTTAGCACATTATTTTCCTCTTAATTAAATAAACAAAATTAAATACTTTGTTTTATTTAATTATTATCATTATTATTTCATCTATACTTTATCCATTAATTCTATCTTAAATTAAATACACAACTTCAATAATTTGTGTTATTTAATTATCTTATCATATTCTTCTTTATTAAATGATAAAATGTCAAATAACTATTTTATTTAATTATTTATCCCTCTTTTTACTAATTTAAATAAACCAAAAATATTTAAATAATGCATAAATCTAATCACTCTATTCACTCACCAATAAAATTAGAGATTTGAAATCTAATTAACTTAACTGTCATTCATAGCAAAAGCCTCGAGGACAAACCTACATGAAATCCTCTCAATATTCTACCTCAAATCTTTCCTCTCATCTTTCCTAGTGTTTTCATGGGGAGGAACAATCCTCCATGATCAACTCCACTTTCTCATCTCATACCATTCAAAATCTCCAAATTTAATCTATATATACAGCCTTCTAAAGCATCAAAATGATCTGAGAATCATCATCTTTATGCAAACTTACTCTAAAGTTATTAGTACTATTTTCGACCAAGCAATCATTTAGCATTAGCATTTTAGTATCATCATAGTATCATAGCATCAATAGATTTCATACCACAGCAAAATCATGGTTTCTTTTTACTATAGCTTTCATCGATCAGGCTTCATTTAAAGCAGCATCATTACATCTAGAATTCATTATAAATCATCACATCATTGCATTTAGCATCCATTCCATTCTTTCGATAGGCATTTTAAACAGTTACAGTGCTTACAAATCTGAGAGCCTCTGTAATTTGATAAATCTTTGGAGATAGGAGACAATGGGATGCTTTCAGGATTTCTGCATTTTTAAATTAGTTTAATTCATGTTTAATCTTGATACAATGTTTCATTAAGAGGTGTATTTAATTGTATTTAGTTTAAATTTTCCACACTTACATTTTTATGCCCATCGTGGGGCCATACCCCATGTTTTTAACAAGTTTTTCTGGAAAGTTTTCATACAGGAATCTAGCATAATCCATTTTAGCGCGTTCAGAAGATTCTATAGTGCTTCTTAGGAAAACTATAGCACTTTGGCTAACTGTTCTAGTGCTTCTAAGGAAAATCATAGAATTTCCAAAGACTGTTTTAGCGCTTCAATCATACGACCAACATAGGCCAATAGTAATATTCAGCATTTGTTTTAGCACTTTTATCTATTCGTATGGTGCTTTTGTTGATTCCTATAGCACTTCAGTATATTCCTATAGCGCTTATGTTTATTTCTATAGCGTTTTTTACCACTGTTATAGTGCTTCTGTGTAACTCATTTTCTGGATTCGACGTGTCCACGACCAATAAATTTCATTTCTTCAGTTGGATTAAAAAGAATCAATCTAGGATAGACACTTATTTAGTTGGTTTAAAATGGATCAATCCTAGGATAGTCACATTTTCAAATTGGACTTAAATTTATCAATCTAGGGTAGTCACCAAAATTTTCAAATTGGAATTTAAAAATGAACACCATGTCTTTTTGTGAAGCAACATATTCACTATGAAGCAACATCCTCACATAGATTAGAATTTTTTTCGTTTGGGTTCTAAAATTTGAAGTGGTTTATGTGTTTGAATGGTTGATAGGCATATGCTCTCCCCTTAATTGGGTGATCATAAAGCCAGAATTGTCCTTTTTATGCATTTTTCAAGTTTTATTACATCCTTTAGAAGGTCTACCATAGTGGGAAAAAGTACTCACCCTACGGGAATGACCTAAGTGGGTTCAAACCAAAGCCAAGTTTTTCCACCCCACTATAAAATTAAAGCAAATATGGGGAAACCAAATTTTTCCAGAAGTGTGCAAGATAACAATCCCTAAAAACTTTGTTCTAAAGGTTGGGAGGTCTCTTGAGGGAGTCTATTATTGCCGCTCTGAATGAAAATCCTTTCTAAGAACCTAGTGTAGTATCCAGCTGAGTCAGTAACTAGACATTGTAATACTTGCAGTGCAAGGGGAGGGAAGAATCTACCCCCAAGACACTCACCATATAATTTCCAAGGATTGTTTGCTTAGGGGATCAAGAAATCTAACCTTGAGTACACACCTGGAAAAGACAAAAACACGGGTTCCCTCTAGGGGGTGATATGACTATGTGAGTCGATACAATTTTAAGCTGTGGGTTGTTGAGTATAACGATGACCTTTTGACTATTAAGAGTGAGTCTGTCTGAAGTGTCTTATTGTTATCAAACCAGTGAAAATAGGACCATGCATGGTTCTTTTGAACACACACTATCTATTTAGATTACAAACTCTTAAAAACAATTCTCTTCA
>VDFB02178433.1:0-13687 GCA_007258455.2 Sequoia sempervirens
CCTCTTGAGGGTATTTTTTATAAATTCTTTTAGATCCCATTCTGACATCCGAAGATTCTACATCTTCCCCAAAAAACAACAGGACTAATAAGATAGTAAAGGAATATTAGTCCTCCATAGCACATTTTGACAACTTCTTTGCATTTCCAAAATCCTCGTCACATTTCTAGACTTCCCAGGTATACATTTCCCAACTTGGTGTTGCATTATTTCGTCATTTGCATCCTTCATTTAGCTTGCATTACTAGGTTTTGTGAGTTGTATGTAAAATTATCCTTTCCAAGCTTTTTCCATGTGGTGAACCCCTTAAAGATTAAACAACCCTCTCCTAGGTCTTCCTTGTTGAGAATTGACTCACCTTTGAGGTTGGTAGTCAATCCAATTTGGATTCCTAGGACATTATTGAATGACAATTGGAGAATAGTGGTGTTCTATGACCTAGGTTATAAAGCATCCCCATTTTCCTATTGTTCAACACCATAGGCACACTTATTAGGATTCAAGCAACCTTGAAATTCAAATGTGTTATTGAAGATTCGTTCAAGAAATTTAGGGTTCCCTCTTATTATTAATTTACCTAAAAGTTAAGCTATAAAATTCTCCATAATTTCATGAAATATATCATGGAATATGATAATGAGTTCTCTTTGATTTGTAGCTCCTATATTCTTAAGCCCAAAATACATGAACTGATTGTACAATGTACACCAATACATGATGAAAACTATTTTAAGTTGATACTTATTGGGCATATGAATTTGATTGTACCTAGAAATTTTTTCCATGGGTGATCACATCTTGTGTCTTTTTATGATATCAAATATGATGTTAATGTTTGGAAGTGGAAAATCATCCTTAAAACATACTTTTTCAAGGTTCTTGAAGTCATTGTAGATGTATATGCATCCTTTTTTCTTGGTGATAAGTACACTATTTGAATCCCATTCAATATATTCAATGGGACCTAGATAAAACTAACATTAATCAACTTCTATAATTATTTTTCGACCAAGAGAGAAAACTATAGATGCATCTTTTTGAGATTTTTCTTAATTGTTTTTAAATTAATATGTAACACAAGATGATTTGACACTAATAAGGGGTCCAATCTAGGCATATCATAATAATACCATGCAATTTTTTTGGCTTCCTTGTGTATAATGATTGATATAATCTTCTTTACTTTGGGGGAAAAGGAGCTATTATATGTGATATTTCATTCTAGAATAGTGTCCAAATCAATATCTTATATTTCTTTGAGAAAGATTGTGTACTTTTCTTACAACTAGGAGGTAATTGGGGAAAGGTTGATTTCCCCATATTTTTGCACCTCAAGGAGGTTTCACTAGGAGAGACATCATTTATTTGTACTTTTGAGTGTTTGATAACATCTCAAAGAGTTTTTCATTAGTATACATTCCATTATTTTTTAGTTTCAATTTTTTGACTAAGGAACTCTTCCTTCTCCCCAAGAAAGGAAATTGAATTTATCTCATAGTATAAACCTTATGATCACCTAAAGTTTTGGTGCCATAAAATCCCATGATTTAGTAAGTGCACCATCATTTTGAAACATGCCAAGAGGTATAGGGCCCTAATGATCTTAGTTAATGAGGTTAGGATAATAAATTTGAAGTTCAATGATAAATATAACTATATATTGAGGAAAACGGAGAAGATATACAGATCATCATATGGGACTAAGATAATCCTAATTGTGGAATTTTTAATAAGATTTAAAATTTTCTCATTACATTCAAAGGTATCAAATAGTTATATGGGCTAGGATTTTAGAGAAACATAAGCAAGGCATCTCATATAAAAAATTTATTAGAGAGGAATGGGTTCCACAATACCTTGTTCATAGAGGACCAAATCTTTCCTTTTATAGTTCATATTTTCACTAATATGTAGAAGGATAAAGAATTATATTTTTAGTACTTACCAAGACTATTGTTTCAATTTGGATAATCCTTGTATATCTTGGAATCTATTCTCTCTTCAATCTATTCATCCTTAAGTTTCTCTGGTGACCAAAGGATGGTAGATCCATACTCCTTTGTTCAAGCTATCATCTAACATGATTGTTGGGAGGGAATGTCATAAGAATGAGGAATGTTTAAGATAAATTTTTAATTTCTTCTTGGTTGTAACAAAGAGGTTGAGTGAATATTTTGGCAACACATCACCCCCAAAAAAATATTTTTGACAAAAATCCAATAGTATGATTAGTTAAAATGTAGGAAAAAATGTTTTTTAATGTATGAAAGTATATATGTTTATTTGAAAAGTGCACATGCCATTTTATGGATGCATACATTTGAATCATATTGAAGATTTTCAAATGGTAAACCTACAAAAAGGATGTTAGAATTTGGAAAAATAAGGGATGTGGGTGAAATTAGACATCGTAACACTCTATAAAAGTGTCCCCCTATAAAAAACGTATAAGTCAAATGATAGAAAAATGATAAAACATGTTAGAAATGCACTAGGATGGAATTTTCATGTATAGTAATACACATTCTAAAATATATGATATAAGCACCAAACTATAACCTATAAACACCCAATAGCTGGAAGTATAAAAACAATGCTAGTGATAGGGATGTTGGTCCCATGAAATGTTCCAAAAATATGTGAAAGTGAAAATGAACATAAAGGGAAAATCTAAGCTAAGACAACATTAGCCAATTCACAATCAATTCAAGCACATAAGTTAAGTCATAAAGAATTTCAATAATAAACAATAGCATGCAATTATTCTAATGTTGAGCCTCCTTGTTGTACTATTGGTGGTGGATTTCCCCAAGTTCTTGAATTGATTATGACTATACTAATATTTCAAGTGGTCAATGAGATAGTATAACCTTACTTTCAAATTTCTATTTTTGAAATGGTTAGAGGAATCTACCATTTATATATATTCAAAGAGGGAAATGGATGGATGTGATTGTAAGGGGGAAATCAATGGCTCATGATGCTTTAGACATCTCAAGGAAAGGTAGATGCACATGTGGATGAAGCGAATTCATTTAAATTGGATATTCTAATACTTTTGAATAATGGAGGGTGGAGATCAATCTTGGGAAAGGGTGGATGGTGGGGATGTGATGTAGTACTTGAAAGCACTTTGGAAGTATCACAAAAAGTGAATATTTGGAATTTTCTCATACTCCAAGTACATATGATGAATTTAAAATTTAGATTAATGGGGAATATTTTGTCCATACCCCAAATACCTTATACTATGTCATGCTTGTACTATAATTATGACATGTGGATATACATAAGGGCTTAGGTGAGTCATAAGTTGATTAAAATTTCCTTAAATACATGTGAAAATTATTAGATGAACATTAGCTAGTGGAAAACTTGATTAGAAGAGATAATAAAAAGTGAATAAAATAAAATTTTAAATGAATAAAAATATTTATTTAATTTAGGATAAAATGGGATCAAGTTCTTGTTAAACAAATAGTAGGCAAACTTTTAAAATGAGTTGGAACTTAGGAATGATATAAATAAATGATTTTAGATGAGAGATGAATAGAAGAAATATTACGAAAAATAATTGAATAATAAATGTGTTATTTTATTATTATAGGGAGTGAAGTGGAATAATCAAGAAAATATGAATGATCAATTATAGAAGATATAGTTGTTATTGACTAGATGTCAATTTTAGGTGTCTTCAATATGAACTATATTATTAATAATTTGTATAATACATTGATATAGTAAAAAAAATCCTTGAATTCCCTTAAACATATAAATATTAGAGATGGATAAAGCAATTGGTCGTTACATCAATTGAAATTTTATTCTACTTGCTTTTCTAGGATGTATAGTTAGATTTTCCTTATCAAATACAAAATGGTGAGATAATTATTTAAAAAATAAAGGTTAATAGAGATATTTATCTAGCCTCAAAATTGATTACCCATTCTAAATGAAATATTAGAATCATATTTAAATATTTCTCTTAAATTTGATATCTATAATTGATTATATTAGATATTTAATTAATATGTAGCTTCTATCTAGTCAATATGGTGTTGTCATGAGTTGAATTGATGTAATAATATGCCACTTGTAGATGATTCAATGCATTTAGTAAACTCTAACCAAAGTGCATAAAAAACATAAGGTAAAAAGGGTACAAGTATGCATTCTTCACCATAAAATAATAATAATTACTAATAATCTTAGTTGGCATAATGGGCTTGAAGATCTCTAATGTATTTCACAATATGAAAATAAATACAAGAAATAAAATTTCAAAAGTTGAAAATAGTTTTAGTTAGATTAAAGTCAGGAAGGGCTCATAACCTTTTACAAAATGGCCATAGATGTCAAATAGGGGAGCTCACAAGACATGACGCACTCAAAAAGAAAAATAAAAGCAGCTACATAGAGACCAAAAAAACTAAGAAAAAGAAAAACATAGCGAGAGAACTAGCTAGGGACTAGACTAGCTACTAGCCTCCTAGTAGCTTGAGGCCATTAATGGCCTGTCATTCATTTTCCATATATTGTTGGTTTTCTTCAAAGGACATGGGATTCTTTTGCATATTTTGGTCGTCCTGAGTATTGGGTGAAGTAGAACTGGCACCTTCCTTACCCTTCTTTAAGTACACAACTTATTGATAGTCATCACCAGCCCTTTTGTCATGGCTATTGTCAAGCTCCTATTGGAACACCTGAATGGTGACCTTGGTGCTTTTTACTATTTTCTTTCTATGGTCCAAAATTTCCTGTAAATACTTAAGGGATTTTTCCTAATTTCTATGCATGGTAGCCACCTCCTCCTATAGCTTCTTCCTCTCCTACATAGTACCAACCACTGCCCTAAGCTCATTCACTTCATTTTCCCAATTGGCACACTTTTCAAAGGACTTGGAAAGGGAAGATAGAAGGGCCCAATGACCTTCATCATCAACCTCACCTAACTAGGCCTTCTTCTAATTAAACACCTTCTCCTCCAAATGTTAAATTTTATCCTTGGCTATGATAAGATGGACAAGAAACCATTTCGGAATGTCATTCTAAACATTAATAGCTTTAGTAAGGTCTTTAATTTTAAGTTTTAGGGGAGAAAAATTGGTCCAAATAGCATCATCCCACTAGGTTTCTTTAAGGCCATTGTCCAAATTTAGATAGAGGGGAGGGGAATTTAGAGGGATAAAAGGGTTAGGGGACAAAGGGGATTCAAAGGCTTTGGAGAAGTCTTCATGAACAGGGGAAATAGTGGGGGATCCTACTGGGGTGAGGTTCTAGGATTCATCATCAAAATTGTTTGAATTATTAGAAATAAAAATTTGACAGGGGTCAAAAAATGAAACTTTTTTTAGAACTTGAATTGGGGACCTTCGAGGCAAAGGATTTACCTTTAACCCAGGTAACTCTTTGAGAGGACACTATCAATTCTAGTCCAAGGGTAGAGGAGGGACCCTCCAAGGATTTAATAGAATCTCTAACCACAAGTTAGTGTTTAAGTAGAGGCCAGGTAAGGGGAAAGGGCCACCTAAAAATAGAACAATCAATAAATCAACCCTTGATGGAGGGGTAAATTCTTCCCTTTATCTTGAATGACCTTAACAGAATGTTCAAGGGAGGATGTAATCCAAAACAAAAAGTTTATTTAACATTGTAAAAGAGTGATTAAGAATTGGAAAGAGGTGGGCATGGAAGCACTTAAACCTACCTTCCAAGGTAAAATTATGCATCAAAACTTCCGCCATTTCGCTCCAAACACCCGGGAGGTCATCTTTGTTGAACCTATTTTATAGTTGATTGATCTTTACCCCTTTCTTCAAAAATATTTCCATCTCCTTTTGATAATGGTCTTTCACCTTCCTACAAAGACAAGTCCCTTCTAAAGAGAGGTTGGTTACCTCTACAATAAGCTCCATATTAATAGAGAAGGATTATTCCCCAATAGTTATGTTGTCATCTTTCTAGGAATTAGCAAATTCTATGGAAATATTAGGATCATGCCCCACCATGCCTTCAATATAGCTAGCCAACTTTTCCTATTGAAGGGTAGTTTGAACATCCTTATCATTCTTTTAGACCTTGCAGAAGGAAAGGTCTTCTTGGACAAGATCATCACCCATCACAACATAAACTTCCTATAGAGAAAAAATAGGAATTATGCAGAAGCACCTGGTAAAATGAATGAAAAATGTAGAGGTAACTTATGAAAAGGTGGGATGGGATGAAAATATTTCCTTAAATGCAATCCATGCTAGTTGTCAATTTGAGTTGATGAGGAGTGTAGGTTGAACTAAATATTAAAGTACTTTTTCATCATTTAACAATAACTCTCACACATACCCTGAGATCATTGAAAGATCATCCCAAATAGTAAATTTTTTCATAAAGGCTCCCAGATTCACTAAAGCATCTACTACTCTATTGCTACCTCTGACCACTTGAGAAAATCTACAAATTCTGAGGTTCATTATGACATCACAAGCCTAGAGGATGGGGTCCTATAGGATCCAACAAGGGTTCACCTTCTCATTCAACAACATGATTGTATTTATAGAATCCCATTCAATTGCCAGGTTGGACACTACAACATTCTTGGAAATATAGATCATGTGATCAAAAGCTATCACTTCCACAAAGTTAGCAGTTTGTAAACCTAGGTTAACTGCATAAGCGAAAACCCACTTCCCATGATCATCATAGATTATGCCATCCCCACCTGCCTAACCTAAGCTCCATTTGGTTGATCCATCAAAGTTAAGCTTAATCCAACTAAGATCAGCGGTATCGAGGAGTATTGTTCCTATCTAAAGGAATACACAAACTAAGGGAATTAAGAACCTCAGATAAGTTCCAAGATGACATGATGGTGAACTCAAGATTTGAGGTATTATTTTTAGCTTTCAAGAGGTCATTTTAATATTTGTAATAATATAGTTATTAATCTTATTTCAAACAACCTACCAATGACTTTTTTTAATCTTTGAAAATCCTATTGTTGCTCTCTTTCTAAAGCACCCAACCTATGAAAAGTAGAGCCTACCAATATAGCTTAATGAGAAAAGGATGAGATAATGGTGAGGACCACCCCTCCAACACCATTTTGATATCCTTTTTCTAAACCCAACTAACCTTGAACAAGAATTGAATTTTTTGACAAACCAACTAAGAATAGGAGGAGTGAAATAAAAGGTGAAAAATTCTTTCTACTTCAATTTCACACAAAAAGCACCTATTGCCAAGATGTCTCCCCCTCTTATGTAGATTATCTAGCATGTGAATTCTTTCATGGTAGATTGTCGACCGGAAGAATTGCACCTTAGGCAAGGAGTTGTTCCTCCAAACCTTCAGAAAATAATTAAATGAGAAAATAAAAATAAAAATTATGATAATTAGTTTGATTATTGAAGAGGTTATTCAAGTGAATGTCATACAATCTAACATGCTTTTGGATCTATAATGTAAAATCTAAAACTAATATTCAACTTAGGATCAAAATATTCCTATTTCATTATTTAGCGCTAAGTCTATAGACATAAAAAATTTCTTACTTTGTTTTCTAAGAATAGATTAAACCATGTAGAAGACATGATAAAATTAATTTAGTGGTAACCAAAACTATTCTCATGATTTCTCATCTTAGAAGAAACAAAGAGATTCAAACCACTTTCTAGAAGGATAATTTTTTTTTGAAAGTTTGTAAATATTGTTCATTTTCTCAATAGCATATTGAACAAAGATGCTCATGTAATTGGACTCTAGAAGCTAAAAATACCATTCTAAAAAGTAAAGTCATTACTATTTCTCTTTTCTTGGGGTGAAATAAAAAGGAGGCTAAAAGTGACAATATTTTTAAACATGTATCTAATTTTAAAGATGTAAACAAGGCTTAACATATACATACTATGACATACAATAACCAAGCTATACTATGTATATGTGTTATAATATGACATTATAGAAAAATAAACTCGATGTATAAGTTGAGGGTTTGACATAGTCTATGACTTGGAAAGCCTTAAAATAAAAAAGTTTCTTATTCCTTGAATACATTTTGGTGATTAAGATCTTTTACAAGCTCCCACTTTTTTTTTATATATTTAATTTTCATGATGTAAATTAATTGATTAATTAATTGACGAGAGTTCATTGTAAATATATATTTGTTAAAATTAAAATAGAATGAATTTATCTTTTAAAGATGTTATGATAAAATATTTGATGTAATATTTTAAATGTGTTAAATAAACAATTAATCTATATATAAATTTAGAAATGAAAAATAAAATTATATGCAGAAAGATAAATACAAGAATAATCCACTAAAACTATGGAACTTGACAATCTTAGATACCGAACTCAATGATAAATGCGTAACAAATAAAGACTATGTTACAATCCTTAGGACAAATTCCATACCTTTCCACTCCGAAAAATCAAATCCCTCTTTGTAAACCTTTGTTGAAATCATTGATTAAGCATGATTGTTCTCATTTAGCAATGATGATTCGCAAATAATTTGGTTCCTCTTACATGGAAAGTGTGAAATTGTGTTGTATGTTTAAAAATAAAATTTTAATAGAATTATATCTTTAACCTTTCTACCTTGCGACTGGCCGCCGACTGCTGCGAGCACCACTGTAGCATTGACGAACGGGTAAAAGGAACGTGTTAAGAGAGCCCACGTGGGCCACCTTAGCAATCAAAGTTTAGGGTGTGGCTCTTTAAACCCGGCCGTTTCGAAGCTGCTCTATCACATAAAAACTTCTGGAAAATCGGTGGCACATATGGCAAACGCCGATCCTCCAATGTTGTGTCTCCTCTTCCTCTTCTTTGTCAACGTTGTAAATTTTGTTGGAAGTGTTAGTGTTCATTTTCCTGATCCCCAAACACTAATCAGATTTTATAGGGATGCCAACATTGAGCAGGGCTCTCAGGAGGTCATTATACTCACCAGAAACCTCACTTACCTTTATCCAGAAAGCTACGGCTTGGCGGCTTACGACAAACCAATTCCTATCTGGAACAATTTTTCAAGCGCTGTCGCCAATTTCACTACACATTTTCAGTTCGTCATTGGCAAAGAGAGTAACAGTTCGGCAGGCGGCGGCCTCGCTTTTTTCTTGGCGCCCTTTGAGTTTCAACCGCCCGCGAAATCCTCTGGCATGTGGCTTGGCCTTTTTAATGGCACCACGGATAAACTACCATCCAATCAGATAGTTGCTGTAGAGTTCGACACATACAAGGACCATTTCGATCTGGACGACAACCATGTTGGAATTGATGTCAATAGCATTGTTTCTGGAAAAAAAAGGGATTAGAGGTACACCTTGAAGATCTTGTAACTTAATTCTTTTGCAGTCTCGATCAATTTTAGTTGGGTTTCAATTTTTATCACATGAATACTTCTTCCTAAGAATATTTTGATTAATATTGGAATTTTAAGTCAATTGATATTTTAGTTAATAATATTTGACTTATGGAAAATCTACCTAGAAGTAATACATTAATCCCCATGCTTCCTAAAATGCATACATGCTAGAGTCAAGACTCTTGTATTAATCTATATTTCCATATGTGGCTCAAAAATACAATTAAGAGCTAAACTATTGACTAAAATTTATATTTCAACAAAGATGGGTGACTAGACATCTATGATATCAATGAAAATGGACATTGTTCAATCATGAATTTGTGAGTTTTATTTATATTTTATTTGTTTCTATCAAAGGAAGGAAGATTAATCCATTTGATGGATGCAATTTCTTGCAATTGTTTGGCCAATCATCATATAGAATTATAAATTTGAACAACAATATTATATATTAGGATTTTGCATGCCTATGTGGGACTTGTGGAAGGTTCTAAATTACCTATTCCCTACTTTTTCTGGGCATAATCCTATTCTTGGGTTATTTTTTATTTGAATTTTATCATTTCCTATCTCTATCACTTCAATTAATTAGATGTATTTCTATTCCCTGAAGTGAATATTGTATTTGCATAATGATAGATACACATCTTTATACACATATTCACCACTTATACAAAGAGAGGAGTGGTTTAATAAAGCGGTTAGATAGTTCATAGAAGCGGTCACACAATTCAAATACCTACCTATCGACCACCATACAATGTAATGTGCTAATATTTTATAACACTCCCTTAGTTTCTTGCAATTATTTTTTGATATCTAGTAGGTGTTATCATTTTTTTTTACCTTAAGGATTTTTTGTCCTTAATCTTCTATGCTAGGATTTGGAGGGGGTCTAGAGGATCCTTGCCTTTTTATTTTAAATATGTTGTTCAAGAATATGGAGCTACAATATCTAGTCATACAAATTATCTTGATTTTATAAATGAAGCTACATGTTAAGTTCAATATGATTGTTGAGTTCATAATCATAAGCACTATAATTTCTTTCTAAAAAAAGTGAAGCTCATGATATTTTGATAATTAATCCTAATATTATTGTTGATGATGTGCTTTATTTTTCAAAGTATTCCTTGATATACAAATTTATGGGTATAAGAGCTTTACTACGTCTCCTCAAGAATTGGTCACATTAGAATTAGTAGTTGAAGAGATATATGGAGGTGATATTAGTAGCTAATGTTTTTTCTTTGGGATTTTCTTCTGAATGGGCAATAGGAATATGGATTTTGAATGAGGGACTTATTTTCATAACTGGGTTGGTATTTTTATTAAACTATGGTATGAGGTGTTTGATTTGATTGAAGAGCTTCCTTCAAATATTCTAGTCTAGCTTCATCTCTTTCACCTTCTATTGGAGTTATGACAATCACATTTTTTACTTTATTATTGATGAGTGTTTTTACACATCCGAAACATAGAAAAAAAAAAGAAAGATATTTTTTCTCTCTTGAAAGGAAATCTAAGCTCTAAAAATTTGAAAAGATAACCCCAAGGCTTCAATAGTCAGATTTTGAATTTGCAAAAATGACTTAGTGATTCTATGTTTTTCTCTTTGTTGGTAAGTAGATTTTGTACCTTGTTAAAACATGACACTTTACTCTATTTCCCCAAATATATGTAATTCAATTTACAACATTTGAGTTAACTATTTCAATAAGAGATAGTTCCTCTTTGAATTTTCATGAGGTACAACTTCCTCTTAGGATAATTAAATAAAAGATATAAACTTAAATGAGGTATGTTTTCACTAGAAAGTAGGAAAAGTTTAATTTAACCTTAATACTTAAAATAATTTAAGCATTAAGCATATACCAAATGATCAAAAAATATTAATACTAGCACACACGCTATTTTAACATTCTGAAAAAAATTAAAAAATAATGTGAAAAATAATGTCAAAATGAAATAGATCATACAAATAAATACATAATTCATTGACACATAAATGAGATAATTGCATAGATTACCCTCAACACATAGATTGAAATCAACTACTTCCATTCAATTAATGATCTATTTGAAATGCACATAGACATAACATTCTAGTTTTGTGTATATTTTTCCCAAACTTTTGTTAGAGATATTTTAGTTACATCTAGTTGCATATATATAAAAAAGAGTAATGGTTTCTTGGGTTAACCATTCATTTCAAGAGTCTAAATTTGAATTTCATAAAACATAAAATTATCTAGTTGCAAGTTTTCGGTGACTCTTAATGACTACGAAGCTAATGTGACAAATCTAGTTTGATAAACATAAAATGATTTCACAATAGGGGTAACATCACCTAGTTGGGGAATGATGTTTTTCTTAGCTCTTAATTTTACAAGAGATTTATTAGTTCTCATTTTCTTGAGCCTTCATGTGTATGAAGTAGTGAGTCCACTGAATTGAAACAAAGCTAAGTTGATGTTAATAAATATTTTCATTATTTCCATGATGAATGATTTTTTGTCATAGAGGCTTTCAACCATTTCCTTGCAACTCTTATTCAATGATTCTTCATCTTTATCATTAGTAGCACCTCTTTTTTGAGGTGGATGCTAATGCCTGTGAGACTTTTTTGAATTTTAGATCTTATAACATTACACTCACTAAATACTTTTCTCTGCTCTAAAATATTTTTATTAAGAACAAAAGGGTTTCATTCAATGTTTCTCTTCCAAATGAAACATCCATTATTGTTGATAATCATTAAAATATTTTTGTTAACTGGCTTCTTTCTACCCAACTCTATCATAGCTTTAAAATCATTTTCAATTTCCATCCAAATTGATTCCTCGTGCTTAGCCAAAGCAACGTCTTTTGCAACTTCAAATTTTAGAGCATTTATGTCATTATATATCCTTTTCTTAGTAGAGATGAACTTAGTTACCTTAGAAAAGATATATGATGCCCAATCTTTTATAGCCTTCCCATAAGCCCTATATCCTTTCATTTTATCAATCATATTTTTTCCCAAGGAGGATGTTGGATCAAATATTGCATTGGTTTTCCTAATAGGTTGGGGAGTAAAATATTACATAGATTTCAAACAATTAGTTAAAATCTTCACCTGATTCTTCAATTCATCTTTACTTTTCTTATCACTAACTATTCTTTCTACCAACCAAGTTGTTGTATCCTACAAGTTGTGCATGTCTCCATCTATAGTGGAAGGCACTTGGCTTACTCTAGTGATGTTAAAATCATTAACAGTTGCTTGACATGCTTCCTTCTAACTAAGATGGACTATTTTTCTCTTCTTAGATAAGGTTTTCTCTAACCAAGAGGTGATAGTGTATGCAGCTACAAATCTAGAACTAGGGGAAGTAAACTAGAAGACCCTCCTAAGAGGAGGACTATTAGAAGTTCTCCCTTCAAGGGAAGAGGGTCGAGTAGGACCTACCATAGAATAATTTTATGTTTCTCTAGGAGGAGTAGAATTAGGAGAAGAAGGATCACTTTCTTATGAAGGGGAAGTAGATCCATTGATTGTTTCTTCTTCATCCACCACCTATTTCTTCTTGTCTTTCTATGCTTGTTCTAGAGCATCTTCTCCACAACTCCTTTCTATAAACAATTTCTCTAGAGGCTCTTTATCAATATCCCCTTGTCCTTTTGATTTCACCTATTAAGAAGATGATGATTGAATACCTCATGATGAGGAAATTTGACTACTCTCTTCTTGTTGTTATGTGTCTTGAGACTTGAGGGGAGGGGCATTTTTATTTTTTGTGGTTTTCTTTGCTATCTAGAATTATTTTCTTCTTAAAACCAATTCATTCTTCACTTCAATGGTCTCTAATTACTTGATTGTACAATACATAGACTTAATAGGCTGATTTTGAACATGATTAATGAAATTTTTTATCTAAACAATTAGATTCATCATCATCCATACCTTGGATATCCCAATTTAATCAGATTGTTACTATTTGTCTCAAAGTTAACCTTATCCAACTTCTTCTACATAACTCATATTTGTCTACACAATCTACCTAATAGTCTTCTAAACATAGAATATGATAGAAACTAGGACCTAATTGTAGATTATCTTTATAAAAAAAAATTCTATCAAAAGACAATATTCTTTCATAAAATTGCATTGTGTACATGACTATATCCCTTTGAATATTGAGGGTATCAGACATAGAGGGCCAAGAAGAGTGACCTAGTCCAATGGGGACTTTTACACTTACCTTCTTCCTTTCTTGACACTTTTTATTCACTTCTATGATTTTCCTACATACCTCTTGTAGTGTCGAAAAATGT
>VDFB02178435.1:0-21714 GCA_007258455.2 Sequoia sempervirens
GGAAAGCAGGTGTTTGATGAGTATAGGCACTTCCTCCATAGAAATCATAAGTATCGAACTACTGAAAAACATCTTTTCAATGGGAAAGAGGAGACTACATCAAAACCACGAAGAATGTCACCTCACATATGGAAGTTGGAATATAATAGAATTAATCGTCAAGGTTATACATCAGATCAAATTGTTTATCTATCATATATGATATGTTTTGAATTTATATTTTTATATTGTGTTGTGTTTACTCATGTTGTAATTGACAATGATTGTCGTTGTTAATTTGTTTAACTTATATGCTTCATGAAGTTTGTCAAGGCATTAATGGCCAGCTTCTACAGGGACTAAAAAGTCATCCCAGACAATTTAGTAGGTTAAATCTCTACTATGAGTAGCTACAAGTTGTGCATTTGTTTGATACACTGCATATTCGGAAGAATATAATAGAAATGTTATGGAAAATATTGGATGGAAGGCATGACAAAGAAAAAAATTGTAAAGGCGCTGGTGACATTCAGGAAGCCAATGTCGTGCAATGAAAAATGTCATTGAATTGAATAGTAGTGGAGACCAAATTAATATAAGTGCCCTTCCTTGGTTATTAGAGCAGCAAAAACAATGCTATAAAAAGAAATCATACAAAAATTTAATTCAAATGAGTTTACTCGCAATTTATAAACAATATAATAACAAAGAAAGGTGAATTTGGGTCAGGGATGAAAACGCATGATTGGCATACCTTCATTAAGGTAATTATTCTGGTATATTATATACACTTGTATAATGCATGTACTTTTAAGTGTATTGTGTTTACTACTTTTGGAAAAATAATGAAAAGATTATTTTATAATTGTTGCAGTACGTTCTACCTCTATCTCTCCCAGACAACTTTGACAACAATGTGAAGCAAGTTATATATGATCTTCGAAAATACATGAGGTAAGTAGCGAGATTTGTTCAATTCACTGTATACATCTTATAATTTCCATTTGTTTTACTTGTTATGTAATATATTGTATATTTTTGTTAAATATCGTTACTATATTTGTGCCTTGAATCACTTCTAGATGGATATCATCTAAAGATATCCATAAAGAAGATATAACTTATTGGAAGAGAAAAATTCCTTGTCTAATGTGTGAAATGCAAGTCTCTACCTTCAAAAATTTTCAATGCACAAGAACACTACCTCATACACCAAGTTGAGGAGATTGAATAGTGTGGACCTATACACACAAGGTCAATGTGGATGGTTGAGAGGCACTTGAAATTTTTGAAGGCTTTGGTTAGACAAAGAGCACATCTTGAGGGTTCTATGGTGGAGGGATATATGGTACACCAGAGCATGGTGTACATTAGTGAATATCTTCCTAAGTTTGCAGCAAAGATCCATTTAGATCGCATTTGGGATCCCAACTCCATTAACAAATTTGAAGGGGAGTACTTGTTGGGGAAAGGTAGATTGAGGAAAGTGAGAGGTAATTATAAGATGATCATGGAGATTAATTGGAATGCATTTTACATATGGTTTTTATGTATATTGTACTTATTTAATTTTAATCTTCAATATACATTAGTATAAATTAAATTAGGTAATGTACGTGGTATTTAACCTTACAAGTATACGTCATTTATGAATTTCCAATTTTTTAGTGCAGTTGGTTGAGAGTGGGATGCACTACATTTGTATGTTGCAAACAATCTTGATTGGATGATAGTATGGATTGAATGATGTCAACAATCCTAATTAGCACATTAACATGGGAAGAAGGTGTGGCTTCATTGGTTAAAGCTCATAAATGCTTGGAGATTCCAATGTTACACAAAGGAAATTGATTTAGCATATGGTTTAAAGAGATAAGCAGTGCGTATAAATATATTAATCACCCATATTATTTAATTATTTTCAAGTATATTGATGTATATATATCTTGAGATTGTTTTCTTTGCATACATTACATTGAAATAAATATGTTTTATCAAGCCCGACAATATTGAAATAATTTTTACATGTTTGACATATTGTAGTTGTAACTACCACAAGGCTATGTGGTGCAATGGTTTGTAAATTTCAAATAAAATGTTGGATGACATGAAGAAATTTCTGATTTTTGGTATATCTGATCTTCGGTGACTAATGTGTTTCATCTAGAGCGACATACATCCAGAAGTCTCGGAAAATTGATACTATGGGATTTTTGATGATATACTTGACTGTGACTTTAAGTCCTTCAGATTAATTTTGTTCGTTGTCCTATGGTATAGGATACGATTGAATGAAAATGATCTGAAGCGGTATTAGAGCATGATGTCGTTTACCATGGTTATTACAAGGTTGATCGAGTGAGCTGGAAATGAGCCCTATGTTCTTCCAAGCCAATGTGAGCAGGTATTTTACTCAAAGGTTCTAGGTAAACCGGGTTGGTCATTTGTTGTTAGACATGATCCAAGAGAGGAAGCATTAAGTATAATGCGGTGGAAGAAGAAGATAGAAGTGCTTAGAAGATGATGTAGATGATGATGCGGGATCAATGGTTAGTTGATGTCACGACAAAGATGTCAAAAGAGGAACTAGATGATGATGATGTAGGAGTTGAGTGTTCATGAAGATGTTTGCTCACAGTAGTGGGCGAATGACACATTATCGGCGGAAAGTATTGATGGCGATGACTGATGATATGACCAATCTTACAATGTCGAATCTAGATCCAGATGTCTACGAACAAAGAGTTGGATGAAGAAGAAGATCAATGACATTGAAATGTATAAGTTACTTCATTATATTATCTATTTGATATTAATTTCTTGATAGAATTATATTTGACTTATGTGGTTACATAGGTAATTCATGATGTTTTTGAATTTTTATGCCATTACATAATTAATTTAATGATGTACTTTTTAATGTTTGAAGGTCAAAAATTAAAACATTTCAATAGTGATGTTAACAACCTTGAAATTAGTGTGTTTTATGTTTCATGTGATCATAAAAGATTAAAAAGTCAGTCGTAGAGGTGGTTGTTCAGTGGTTGACGTGTATGTTAGTTCTTTTTACAATGTAACCAGGTTTGTCTTCTAATATACCTATGGAATTGCCAATTCCAATCGAAGGTAGCTCGAAGGACCTGCACCAATTGACGAGGAATTTAAAAGCCTAAGTACGCCGAGGGCTACGCAGAGACCCGGGAGGTGGTCCTTAATGAGTTTACAACCTCTGCACCATTATTATAAACAATATTAGCATAATAGCGGTTGGTCTCACTTAATAGCTCAACCACGATAAGATAATATCAACTAGAATTGGTTGTTCATGAATGGTTAAGACAGGGTTGGGTTAGATTTGCAATTTGTAACAAGCTCTAGGCAAATACAAACAAATACTGAACTACACGAATAATTGCAACTTAGATCAGTGCCATAAATCTATTGCAGGAGTCAAATTCATAAGCATCTAGAGGTTTATAATAGATTTAATACATCACATATAAGATCACTGACAATATTGCATTACAATTTCATCAGTGTGCATTCTAACCGGGACTACTTATCAAATCCTTATACATCTGCATATCCGCCTATAATCCCATTCAAGCATTTTGATTAATTCCTTGAATTAAAGCTAAAATAGAATCATACACACCACAATAGTGAGATGGATAAAACAACCCTTAGTTATTTCATTCAAAGTTTAGATATGCATGTACAATGGAGAGACATGAGCTTGAATTTTCATTTCAACTCAAATTCGAGTATTGTTATACAACATTAAATCTCTATGAACTCAAAACCTAAATTGCATTTCTCTAAAACCATCGTACTTTACAATTTGCTCTGCAACTTCACCTAGACTCGACAAAAGTTATCTAACTTGCTAACCCGTACTTATGGCCTTGAAATCCTTCTTATAGAAAATGAAGGAGAAAACAAGCACCGGGCCAAAAAGTACACTTGTCACCAGTCAATTGGAGCACTTGGTGATATTCCAAAATTTGTTACAATAGCAACCACCTTGAAAAATATTCTTGTTCAAAAATTATTACAACAGCAATCATCCTAGAGCATATTCTCGTCCATCATGTCGGTGGAGGAAGGTTGATGCAATAACAAAAAACCATGCAAAACCCATGCCAAGAAAGTCATCCATACAAAGCCGAAAACGTTGTAACCGCAACATCTGATTTGCCACCTATCGGTATCCCACTCTTTTTACTCATCATCATTCAAATACTTAGCCACCCACATCTGATATTCTTCGTCAGTTGGCCAGTCAAAATCAATCACCTCTTTTACATTTGTACTATAAGGAAAATACTTTACTGCTACCTGATTAGCATCTCTTTCAAAAGATTCCAAAAATGAGCCGGTACCAATAATCTTATCCATACAATTTACCAACAAATCATAATCTGAGTCATCACAATTTTTTTTAATTTGATTATTGATGACTTTACTTGCTTGATCTTGCCATTGTTGGAGTGTTCTGATTTCCCCCTGCTCATCAGTTATATCAGATAACAGTGTGTTACCCCAATTATTGAAATTCTTTACCAACTCCCTAATCTTCCTACTTAGATCATCCGGTAAAGTCTGAAAACTTTGAAATGATTTAATTAATGTATAAGTAGGCTTCAATGATTGGGGCCTGTTATTTGCATCAAACCTTGAGGCTTTAGTCATAACATCTAGATTATTTACCCTAGGGATCCAATTTTGAATTATTGGAATCACTATCCCCTTATCCTATCAATATTATTTATTGCTTCAGATAGCAAAGAATACAAAGAATGTATAGAGGGCAGTTTATTATCCACCTTTTCATTTAAATGCTCTAAAACAAGAGTAACAATTTCTTTTTCTTTTGAAAGAAAACCCTCCTCTTTTACCCTTAGTGATGACTATAATTGATCAATTTCTTGCATGAACTACCTCTTTGTTGGATCAACAGACCACTCTATTTTTTCATCGACTTGTTATAGAGGAGGGGTAAGAGTAGGATTTTGAATGGGAGACCCTGGTGTAGAAACATTTGGAGAAGCAGGAGGCATTGACCCTGCTATGGGAGGTGATGTGCCAGTTCATAGAGCATTGGATGTTTCCCCAATATGTCTATACTTGAACCTTTCTACTTCAGTTTGTAGCTCAACATTCCTCTGCTACATTTTACTATATTTTTCAATTAAAATGTTATACTTCTCAGTTAGGCTCTTTCTTTCAGCCTCCTCCCTTTCAGTAGTCTTTTGGGCCAACTTGGCCACATTCACAGTTAAACTAGTGGCTTCGGTTGTTGTAGTCTCTAAATCCCTCTTTATTATTAATCCTCCTTTGAAATTTGGATTAATATCAACAATGTCTAGCTTTCTTCCTTGTGGAGCCAATGCCCAAATTGCCAAGGTCTCATATTCTTCACTGAAGGTAGAGTTTTGTAATGCTGCGTTAACTTCTTCTTCAGAATCCTCAAAAGGATTCTTGGACTTCATAATGGCATTAAAAGCCACTGCATCTGCGATGTCCCATTCAGGCAAAATCAAAACACCAGCCTGATTCTCTAGTTGTCTTCCTTCTTCAGGAGTGATGTTTTTGAACTCTTCCATTAGTTAATCTTTCACTTCTTCATCATTCTCCTGATCAGACCGGTCAGGCCTTAGTTCTCTTCTCTCCTTGCATTTATTTTGATATTCCTTAAATTTCATCCTCCATTCTAATTGCAAGAATACATGAGTCTTTACAAATGCATTGTCATCTAAGAACTCCTTGCAAGCCTCCATTCTTGCATCCTGCACACTCTTACCCTTCATATCCAAATCGGATAGAACCAATTCAGCTAACCTAGGAGGGGACAGCATACCAACCTGCATGTCTTGATCAGTAACAATAATTTCATTTGTGAGATCCTTAGGTATGTGATTAGTTCTTTGCCTCTTAGGGCTTGGCTCAGGTGGTGGTGATGGGGGACTGCGTTGTGGTGAAGATTTTAATTCAATGATTTTGAAAGCCCTAGGTACTTTGAATTTTGGGCCTAGTCGTCAAGGTGCCTTCATTATTTTCTTCCCTTTTCTGTCTACTTCTTCCTCATCACTACCAGTATCCATTTTCCTCCTATAGATGGGTCACCTTTCTGTAGGCTGACATGTTGGCCTTATCTCAATTGGCATATCACTTTGTCCTTGCATATCCAGACTTAGCCTTAAATTTATCTTTTTGGTTGTCAAGGTGTCCATTATCTCCTTTAAATTCTTCATTAAAAAGTCAATTCTCTTTTAGTATGGAGTGAATTCTATCAATGGATCATACATCGGATCCATTTTATGCACAATATCCAGTAGCTTACTATAAGCTATCCACTTCTCCTTGTTCAATTCCTATCTATTTAAATCAAATTGATTCCTAATCAGGTCCTCAGGGAATTGAACTCATATGCAAATTTTCCACCTTTTATTCTTTGTCTAAAAAGAGCAAAAAACCTTCAGGATCATGTTGTCGCCTTGGACCAAATCTCATATGGTAATTGTAGAAATCTAAATTTAATCGCTTCCATGATTAAATTTACTGCCTTTCTGTCTATCATATTAATATTAATTTATTAAATATCTGTGAAGTATTTTATTTAATAATTAAATGCTTTATCTTTCACCTTCTTCCTCTCTAAATTAAATAAATACACTAATTTATTTAATCTAGTCATTTTCCCCCTTTTTTGATTTGAAAATTAATTTAAAATTCCTCACTTTCTCTCTCCTTGTCACATCCTCCATAACCTTGCCCTAATCTGAATTAATTCATGATTATGATGTGGATCCTCTTAATCAAAATTAATGTCACATCCTCCTACATTTGCCACTTGCCTCTAATCTTCCATTAATTGCAGGAGTCAAATTCATAAGCATCTAGGGTTTTATAATAGATTTAATACACATCACATATAAGATCCCTGACAATATTGCATTACAATTTCATCAGTGTGCATTCTAACCTAGGACTACTTATCAAATCCTTATACATCACATATCCGCCTATAATCCCATTCAAGCATTTTGATTAATTCCTTGAATTAAAGCTAAAATAGAATCATACACACCACAATAGTGAGATGGATAAAACAACCCTTAGTTATTTCATTCAAAGTTTAGATATGCATGTACAATGGAGAGACATGAGCTTGAATTTTCATTTCAACTCAAATTCGAGTATTGTTATACAACATTAAATCTCTATGAACTCAAAACCTAAATTGCATTTCTCTAAAACCATCGTACTTTACAATTTGCTCTGCAACTTCACCTAGACTCGACAAAAGTTATCTAACTTGCTAACCCGTACTTATGGCCTTGAAATCCTTCTTATAGAAAATGAAGGAGAAAACAAGCACCGGGCCAAAAAGTACACTTGTCACCAGTCAATTGGAGCACTTGGTGATATTCCAAAATTTGTTACAATAGCAACCACCTTGAAAAATATTCTTGTTCAAAAATTATTACAACAGCAATCATCCTAGAGCATATTCTCGTCCATCATGTCGGTGGAGGAAGGTTGATGCAATAACAAAAAACCATGCAAAACCCATGCCAAGAAAGTCATCCATACAAAGCCGAAAACGTTGTAACCGCAACATCTGATTTGCCACCTATCGGTATCCCACTCTTTTTACTCATCATCATTCAAATACTTAGCCACCCACATCTGGTATTCTTCGTCAGTTGGCCAGTCAAAATCAATCACCTCTTTTACATTTGTACTATAAGGAAAATACTTTATCTGCTACCTGATTAGCATCTCTTTCAAAAGATTCCAAAAATGAGCCGGTACCAATAATCTTATCCATACAATTTACCAACAAATCATAATCTGAGTCATCACAATTTTTTTTAATTTGATTATTGATGACTTTACTTGCTTGATCTTGCCATTGTTGGAGTGTTCTGATTTCCCCCTGCTCATCAGTTATATCAGGTAACAGTGTGTTACCCCAATTATTGAATTTCTTTACCAACTCCCTAATCTTTCTACTTAGATCATCTGGTAAGGTCTGAAAACTTTGCAATGATTTAACTAATGTATAAGTAGGTTTCAATGATTGGGGCCTGTTATTTGCATCAAACCTTGAGGCTTTAGTCATAACATCTAGATTATTTACCCTAGGGATCCAATTTTGAATTATTGGAATCACTATCCCCTTGTCCCTATCAATATTATTTATTGCTTCAGATAGCAAATAATACAAAGAATGTATAGAGGGCAGTTTATTATCCACCTTTTCATTTAAATGCTCCAAAAGAAGAGTAACAATTTCTTTTTCTTTTGAAAGAAAACCCTCCTCTTTTACCCTTAGTGATGACTGTAATTGATCAATTTCTTGCATGAGCTGCCTCTTTGTTGGATCAACAGACCACTCTATTTTTTCATCGACTTGTTATAGAGGAGGGGTAAGAGCAGGATTTTGAATGGGAGACCCTGGTGTAGAAACATTTGGAGAAGTAGGAGGCATTGACCCTGCTGTGGGAGGTGATGTGTTGGTTCATGGAGCATTGGATGTTTCCCCAATATGTCTATACTTGAACCTTTCTACTTCAGTTTGTAGCTCAACATTCCTCTGCTACATTTTACTATATTTTTCAATTAAAATGTTATACTTCTCAGTTAGGCTCTTTCTTTCAGCCTCCTCCCTTTCATTAGTCTTTTGGGCCAACTTGGCCACATTCACAGTTAAACTAGTGGCTTCGGTTGTTGTAGTCTCTAAATCCCTCTTTATTATTAATCCTCCTTTGAAATTTGGATTAATATCAACAATGTCTAGCTTTCTTCCTTGTGGAGCCAATGCCCAAATTGCCAAGGTCTCATATTCTTCACTGAAGGTAGAGTTTTGTAATGCTGCGTTAACTTCTTCTTCAGAATCCTCAAAAGGATTCTTGGACTTCATAATGGTATTAAAATCCACTGCATCTGCAATGTCCCATTCAGGCAAAATCAAAACACCAGCCTGATTCTCTAGTTGTCTTCCTTCTTCAGGAGTGATGTTTTTGAACTCTTCCATTAGTTAATCTTTCACTTCTTCATCATTCTCCTGATCTGACCGATCAGGCCTTAGTTCTCTTCTCTCCTTGCATTTATTTTGATATTCCTCAAATTTCATCCTCCATTCCAATTGCAAGAATACATGAGTCTTTACAAATGCATTGTCATCTAAGAACTCCTTGCAAGCCTTCATTCTTGCATCCTGCACACTCTTACCCTTCATATCCAAATCGGATAGAACCAATTCAGCTAACCTAGGAGGGGACAGTATACCAACCTGCATGTCTTGATCAGTAACAATAATTTCATTTGTGAGATCCTCAGGTATGTGATCAGTTCTTTGCCTCTTAGGGCTTGGCTCAGGTGGTGGTGATGGGGGACTGCGTTGTGGTGAAGATTTTAATTCAATGATTTTGACAGCCCTAGGTACTTTGAATTTTGGGCCTGGTCGTCAAGGTTCCTTCATTATTTTTTTCCCTTTTCTGTCTACTTCTTCCTCATCACTACCAGTATCCCTTTTCCTCCTATAAATGGGTCACCTTTCTGTAGGCTGACATGTTGGCCTTGTCTCAATTGGCATATCACTTTGTCCTTGCATATCCAGACTTAGCCTTAAATTTATCTTTTTGATTGTCAAGGTGTCCATTATCTCCTTGAAATTATTCATTAAAAAGTCAATTCTCTTTTGGTATGGAGTGAATTCCATCAATGGATCATACGTCGGATCCATTTCATGCACAATATCCAGTAGCTTACTATAAGCTATCCACTTTTCCTTGTTCAATTCTTGTCTATTTAAATCAAATTGATTCCTAATCAGGTCCTCAGGGAATTGAACTCATGTGCAAATTTTCCACCTTTTATTCTTTGTCTGAAAAGAGAAAAGAAACCTTCAGGATCATGTTGTCGCCTTGGACCAAATCTCATATGGTAATTGTAGAAATCTAAATTTAATCACTTCCATATGATTAAATTTGCTGCCTTTCTGTCTATCATATTAATATTAATTTATTAAATATCTGTGAAGTATTTTATTTAATAATTAAATGCTTTATCTTTCACCTTCTTCCTCTCTAAATTAAATAAATACACTAATTTATTTAATCTAGTCATTTTTCCCCTGTTTTGATTTGAAAATTAATTTAAAATTCCTCACTTTCTCTCTCCTTGTCACATCCTCCATAACCTTGCCCTAATCTGAATTAATTTAATTAAGTCATGATTATGATGTGCATCCTCTTAATCAAGATTAATGTCATATCCTCCTACATTTGCCACTTGCCTCTAATCTTCCATTAATTAGCCTAATCGAATGTTTGCACAACCTTAACCAAGGTCATTAGCTAAATTTAACACCACTTTTTAGTCAACCTTTGCATTTACCTTCTTTTGGCATTGACCCCCTTTCCCATGTAAATTTTTAATTCACATTTATTTGTTCTAGATTCTTCTTCTTTATATGTGAATTTTTAATTCACATTCCATTCTTCCAAGGCTTCTAAAACCTTGTACTTGTCACAATCTCCACATGTGACCAAGTCCCACCTTTTTGGAGCCCACCTTTTATCCTTTAGATCATTCTAGGAATGTGAATTTTTAATTCACATTTATATCCCCAACCACCTTTCCTTTTCCCATGTAGATTTTTGAGGAATTCCAAAATTCCTCAAATGTCCCGTTCACTCCCACTTAGGGACAAGGAATCTCTTTTTGAGGAAATCTCCTCACTCTCCAAGGTGCATGTCCTTCCTCCACCTCATGTACCTTCTTGACACCTCACTTACACCTCATATCCCCTTGTCCACT
This sequence comes from Sequoia sempervirens, assembly GCA_007258455.2. Classification (NCBI taxonomy): domain Eukaryota; kingdom Viridiplantae; phylum Streptophyta; class Pinopsida; order Cupressales; family Cupressaceae; genus Sequoia; species Sequoia sempervirens. Next base: position 10,810 of record VDFB02178435.1, read on the forward strand.
TCACCCTCCACATGTCAAGATGTGAGGGCTTGTGGGTTCTCAACCCACCATAGCCCTTCATCTTGGCCTTGTTGGATGCATCTTGACTGTTGAATTCTCTAGAGAATTCAAATTCTTCTATAAATACCCCCTCTTCAAGGGCATTTTTAACTTTTTGTATTTTCATAACTACATGCTACCAATTTGCATAATTTGCCATCATTTAGCCATCACATTTAATCATTTTGCACATCTAACCTTGCATTTAGTCACCCAAGCAATCATCTAAGGAGCACATAAATCATTCCAAGCAAGGGCCAATCAAGGAGACATCAATAGCAAGGAATGTGAAATTGTTTCTATTTCGTTTTATCTATTTCCTTCTTGTTTTATCACTCCTTTGGCTAATCTTGAGGTGTCTTTGGTATTTTATCATTTGTAATTTTAAGTTGTTTCACACATTTAGAGTAGGATAAATTCCAAGGTATACATTTCTGGCACACCCGGTGGGACCCACAAACGGGTTCTTGCATTTAATCTCCCTTTTTTGTTAAGAATTTTACAGGAAAAGCTCACAGAAAGGTGGCAGCGCCCTCTTCTTTACCACAGAAAGGTGGTAGCGCCCCAATTTTGCTACAGAAAGGTGGCAGCACCCTCTGCCTTACCGCAGAAAGGCGGCAGCGCCCTCTTGGCCACTGTAGAAAGGCGGCAGTGCCCTATATTTGAAAGTTTATTTTCTTCTAACGTGTTTGTTGTCTTTAGGGATATATTTAGAGGGCTTCTCTAACACTCTTCTTGCAGTGGGAGGGGCACAACTAAATTTTTTTATTTAAAATCTGACAAAGTTTGTTGCAGAAAGGCAGCAGCGCCCTCTTGGCCACTACAGAAAGGTGGTAGCGCCCCAAAACAACACAGTCTAGAAGGTAAAATAGGCATTTTGGCTTCATTTTTGTTCTATTTTTTTGCTATTTTCAAGTATTAACCCTCTAAGATTGTTTTGGCAAGAATATTGGTGCATTTGGTTAATGTTTTGCAACATATTAGGGCGTGCTTGATCAAGAACGAAGGAAAAGACAACTAACATTTGTTTGCAGGACCATCTATTTGATTACATCTGTAAGAAAATTATTCTTTTTGTTTTGGAACATAGTCTAATTAGGGGGAATAAACTTCATTGCTTGCTGTGATTGTTTATTCTTGTGTCACCCAAGGGGGCATTAATTCATTTTCGCTTTCCCCTTCCACTTCGTGTGAGCCTGGGGAGTAGTTGGAAATGGTTAGTGTCTTCTTTTTAGTGGGACCTACTTGGGGATTTCATCACCCCAAGGGACGATTCCAACCACACGTACTGGCAGGGTATATAAAGGGGGGAGAACGAAAGTTGTACCCCAATCTAGTTGCGTCATAATTGGCGAAGCGTCAAAGCTAGGGTGATACCTAGATAGACATGAAGAGTTGGTCTGAGCCTTTCAGTATCTCGCTGGGGTTCCCGACTCATGCTTGTGAAGGACTAGTGTTAACGGTTGTGCCTCATGTACCGAGAGTATATCGAGGACTCCCTAGAAGCCTTGTGCATCCTAGATTAAGACTTTTCCTTGCCATACCCTTAATATTAATCATAGGATTATGCTTGCTTGAAGTGTTTCTTGTGAAAAATTTGTGAAATTTTTGATACTTTGGCCTTACTTTATCATTTTGCGTCCTTGCCATAGCCATTGCCATCAAAACCAAACTTTTCCTTACCACAGAAAGGCGGCAACACCCCCGATTTTACTGTAAAAAGGTGGCAGCGCGCCTGATTTTACCGCAGAAAGGTGGCAGCACCCCTTATTTTATGGCAGAAAGGCGGCAACACCCTTAATTTACTACAAAAAGCTGTCTACGCCTCTGATTTTGCTGTCAACGCCCTAATCCTTGCTGCAGATGGGTGGATTTGCCCTCCTGAACACCTAAAATTGCCCCATTTGGATCCATTTAGCCTCTAAATCACCATTTAATCATTTCCAACCATTATTCCATCATCCTAAGCCTTCATTTTATCACTCTACACCTCCCAAAACCTCCATTTGATCTGTTTAAACCTCCATCTTATCATTCTGAACCTTTGTTTAACCATTATAAATCCCCATTCACTCTCCACAATCATCTCTCATTTTAATTTTCCATTCAAAAGTCCATACCCTCACCTAACAAACTCCATAACTTTACCATTTACATCGCCAAAATATCGCTCATAACCAAACCATCTTAACCTTATATTGAAAAGTGGTTACCCAAATTGACCTTAGCACTTGAATTTGATTATTAGTATTTAACTTCGACCCCAATCAATTTGCTTCCATTTTGAGGTGAATTCGGAGTTGTGAGTTATCATCCTCGGTCCAATCAATCTATTCCTATCTTAAGGTGGATTTGGTACCGTGATCATCCTTTTAATCAATTAAAGCTCTGTGTTGCTAAGGGTAACTTCCTTTGACTAAGACTTAAGGTCTCCCTCTTATCTTTTATCATCCATCTTTTATCATTCAATCATACCCATCCAATCATCCAAATCTATCGAAACCTATGAAATTGTCCAATCAACCAATCAAACCCAATCCAATCTAATCCAATTATGCCAAATCCAATCCAAATTCAAATCCAATACAAATCCAATCCAAATCCAATCCAACCCAATCCAATCTAATCCAATTGTGCCAAATCCAATCCAAATCCAAATCCAATCCAAATTGAATCCAACCCAATCCAATCTAATCCAATTGTGCCAAATCCAATCCAAATCCAAATCTAATCTAAATCCAATCCAATCCAATCCAATCTAATCCAATTGTGCCAAATCCAATCCAAATCCAAATCCAATCCAAATCCAAATCCAATCCAACTCGAATCCAATCCAATCTAATCCAATCGTGCCAAACCCAAATCCAATCCAAATCAAACCCAAATCCAATCCAAATCAAATCCAAATCCAATCCAAGTCCAAATCCAATCCAACCAAAATCCAATCCGATGCAATATATCCGAATAAAATCTAAACCCCATCCAAACCACACCTCATCCAATCACAATCAAATCATTCGACAAAAGCATTAATCTACTCATCTCACCTTTGCATGCCCGTTCAGACTCATTCACAGGCAAAGAAAATGGCCAACAGTCAAGCTCAGAATGCCCAATCAAACAATCCTCAAAATCCCAAAAACGCAATCAATGTCTCATCAGATCCTAACAAGGATACAAACATCCCTCACGATACTCATAATGGTACTTCATCGCACTCTAACACTGAGAATTAGAATAACTCGCCACATGGTGAAGAGAGTATGGTTAATCAACCTAAACTTACACTTGAGGAACATTTTAGTAATCCTGCTAATGTGCAAATGACTGACCGTTTGCTTGAGAAACATGGGGAAGAAATCTTGGCCCAGCTGATTGAGAAAGGTGTCAAACCCCCCTTGAATGTTGACTGGTCCAAATATAGGGGTGCCCCATCTAACATACCCCAAGGGTCCCAAAATGCACCTGAAGGTTCATACTTCTCCAATGTTCCTCCAATTGAGGGTTGGCATCAACCTGAATTTGGCAATGCTGTCCTTTATCAGGTTAACTATCCTCCACATGCTCTAACCTCAGCTATAGGAGGACCTCAAGTGCATGATCCCAATAATCCTTTTGCTTATGGTATGCCACAAAGCATTCCACAACCTCCGCAATTAACATTAACAACACCCCCTCCTTCCAACCAACCGCCAGTCAACATTGGGGGCACCTCCTTTGCCATGTCCCTTCCACCTCCTGGGGGCACCAATGTACCACCTAAACAAGTTCACCAATCTACTATTCCACCCCAAATACCTCCACAAGGCACACCCCAGCTGAACATTCTGAGCGGTGCCCAACAAACCCCTTTACAAAACACTTCTACGCTACCTCCGCCATCTCATCTGCAACAACCTATACACAATACCTTGGCCTCTTCACAACAACCACCCTACCAATCACAAGGCAATCCATCTCGACCTATGGTTCAGACCATATCTCCCTTTCTCGCATCCATTTTGCGTCTGAAAGCTCAACCACAACACAATATCCCATCTCGGCCCACACAACCTTTGACGTCACAACAACAACCACCCCAACACTACTACTATCACAATCAACAATAATTTCACCAACAAACACTCTATGCGACCTCCCAACAATCACAACTATACCCTCAACACCAACAAACCAACACGCAACAACCTACTCCACACTTTTATCAAACAAATCCATATTATACCCCACAACAACAGCCCCCGTATCAACAAAATCCCTCGTCTTACCAACAAGCCATGTCATCATCCAATCATCCAAACCCGTATTTCAACAATCCGACGCCTTTTTAGCAGGATCCTTCATCATCCTACCATCAATATCCGTCCAACTCATCGGCCAATGTGGACATACTAGAAATCAAAGCCGCACTTAAGGACCTTCAAGCCGGGGCTGCAAAACAATCATTCAAATTTGAAGATATATGCCCATATCCGTATGACCCCTCCATTTCATTAATCTAGTTTTCTAAACACTTCGAGATACCAAAATTTGACAAATACAAGGGAAACAAGGATCCTAAGGCCCACTTACAGGAATTTTACTCCCAATGTCAAGAAGTTATCCACAATGACAACTATCTCTTGTGCTTGTTCCCCCAGAGTTTGGCAAGCAACGCCCTAGGGTGGTTCATGACCCTTGAAAAAGGATCCATAAAATCTTTTGCTGACCTCTCAGAAAAGTTTGTCTCCTATTTCTCCTTCAATTTGGAGAAAGATACTGATACCTTGGATCTCCTCAAAGAGAAATAGCGTGAAGGGGAAACATTTACTAACTACCTCCAAAGGTGGCGTGCCCTAGCAAGCTGAATGAACACCCCCTTGAAAGAAAAGGACATGGTCACCCTCTTCGTGGAGAACTCTCATCCTGACATGGCTCATAACTTTAGATTACATTGTGTCACCACTTTCACGGAGGTAGTAGAGAAGGGACCCATCCTTGAATGTGCTCTTGTTGCCAAAGGGCACATCAAAATATATAATCAAGATAAGGAAAGGGCATTCAACAACAAGCCATATTTTTGGAACAAGAACAAAAATGCAATAAATGATGGTGTCACAGATACTAAACATGTCCATATGGCTAACACATCCCAGAGACAACAACAATCTATACCTAATGCCATATCTGTACCGCAAGGGACACCCCGTCCTCCCCAACAGTCTAATCAAAATAATCAAGGGAACACTAAACGTCAATACGCCCAATTGGGTGAACCCCTGAGTGTTGTTTTTAATAAATTGCTACAAATCAATTACCCCATCACATACCCCGTCACCAAGCCATTCAACAAGTCCAAACCCAAGCTGGCATGGTTTAAAAAAAATGAGTATTGTGACTTTCATAAAATCAAGGGACACTCTTTGAATAAGTGTCAGGGTTTAAAAAATTATGTCCAAGATCTCATTGATCAAGGAGATATCAAGGTTGACCCCAGTCAACCTTTGTCGTCCAATGCTCAACTGCAAATCTATCAAAACGCCTTCCCAAACCATAGTCAAGGCCCCAACACCTCCAATAGCAATCCTCAAAGTAACAACACAAATAATGTGAATTACAAGAATGTGCCCTTCAATTATGAAGGTGTTATTGATTACATTGAGCAGGTGGAACCTCGAGTATCCATGATACACGTTAAAGCCAAAGACCCTCAATGTGCTGTTACTACACGACGAGCCCGCATCACCCTCCCTACAGCCTATGCACCCACCCAACCGACTCCTGTGAACTCCCAATACAACATCCTTGATCATCTAAGGAAGACCTTCGCTCATATATCCATTTTGGATTTGCTTAAGTCTTCCCTGGTACATCAAGAGATCCTCAATAGAGCCCTGCAGGAAACCCATGTCCCAAATGACATCGACCCCACACAATTCCAAGCTTTGGTGGGACACTTGGCTTTGTCTCATCACCTCCACTTTAGCCAAGATGATATGCCAAACATCGATGTCAATCATAACCGCCCCCTACATATCGAAGTCATAGTTGCCCGTCATAAAATAAAAAGGGTCTTGGTAGATAATGGCTCTGCCTTCAATTTGTGTACTTTGAAATTCATAAAATAGGTGGGGTATACTCAAGTAGACTTAAGCAACCAGATCATTACAATCAAAGCTTATGACAATGAAGAAAGAAATTCAGAAGGAATTATCAATCTTCCTATCCAAGTGGGACCTGTGCTTCTGTGTACTACCTATCACGTCCTTGATCTGGACTTACCATATAATCTCCTCCTTGGCCGCCCATGGCTCCATGCTATGCAGGCCATCCCCTCCACATATCATCAATGCCTCAAATTCCCAGTCAACGGACAAGAGGTCACCATCTATGCCAACCCCCAACCGTTTGAATACTGTCGCGCTTTAGAAACATCTTTTCCCCATTTACATTATTGTCCTGGGGTTGAAATGGGGGCATCCCAGTCATCGTCCTCCAATCCACCATCCACCGTAATAACCTCTCCATCCTCCATCACTAATCCTTCAGTCACCAAATTCCAGATCATCGACAAAGGGTGTGGTGAATATGAAATGCATACGGCTCTCAATATAGCCATAATGCCACCGTCACCACATGAGTACGGTCAACCTTCACGTGCTACACAAAAAGAAGACAAGACCATCACCTTCAGTGGTCAAAACATCCCTACTACCACTTTCAGATCTCTGAGTGTTAAGATCGATGCACCAGAAGAGGGTATAAGCCAGTGGGTCTACCAATAAAAGCCCAAACCAGAAACTCCTCTAAAGAAATATTTTCAGGAAAAGTATCCTTGGCCAACAAAGTTCGTGGAAAAACAAAACTACCAAGGTAGAGGCCTAGAAAAAGAGGAACAAGGGCAGTTACAACCCATTGATACACCACAGTTACCAAAGAAAGTAGGCATTGGGTATGACAGAAAATAGAAAAGCCTCGCAACATCATCTAATACTTCTAATAGTATCACCATGGACGAGGTCTCATTGGCAGACATACCCGAGGAGGAATCCATCATACATGCATACAATGACGTCGATCACACTGACTTATCATCTATGTTTGAATGCCTATCCATTTGTACCATTAGCCTATCCCTTCGTCACCATGAACTCATTGATTGGGACCTACATAATACCACACCTGTCAGTATGTCTACGGACACATATGTCAACCTTATGGGATTGGGGGAGGATGAACACTCCAGTCGCAAAAATAAAAGTAAGAAAAATAAAAAATGGTCATCTAGTGAAAACCTTCTTGAGGCACTTCTTGACCTAGAAAAAGTAAAAATAAAGGATGCATCTGAAGGTGAAAACCTCGAAGAGGTGCTGGAAGATGGAGATGTTCATCTTCCCCTTATGGGAACTCAGCTATCTGCCAGATCATCTATCCTAATTGAAGAGATGCAAGAAGTTAATTTGGGAACTGCTGAAAGTCCGAAGATCACCTATGTAGCCAAGTCACTCTCCGAACAAGAGTATCTAATTTTTGTGTAGCTACTCTGAGAAGGAATCGTTAACTTTACCTGGTCATACTCAGACATGCCGGGCTTAGACCCTGCTTTGGTGGTTCATCACTTAGACATTCGCCTAGACACCAAACCTGTCAAGCAAAAACTCTGTAAGATGCATCCGCAAGTTGCATTGTTAGTTAAGAAGGAATTGGAGAAGTTATTGGACGTGGGTTTTATCAGACCAATTGACTACTCCGAATGGATCTCCAATATAGTTCCAGTTGCCAAACCCAACGGAGACATTCGGGTCTACACAAACTTTAGGGATCTCAACAAAGCCTGCCCAAAAGATGATTTCGCTCTTCCTAACATTGACATGTTGGTCGACCTAATAGCAGGACATGAAATGTTATCCCTTATGGATGGCTTCTCTGGTTATAACCAGATTCGCATTGCACCTGAAGACCAACACAAAACCACCTTCACAACTCCCTGGGGCACTTTTTGTTACAATGTTATGCCTTTTGGCCTCAAAAATGCGGGGGCAACGTATCAGAGAGCCATGACGGTTATCTTCCATGACCTCATTCACATCATCATGGAAGACTATGTTGACGACCTACTCGGGAAATCCAGAACATGAGCAGAACATCCTGCCATCCTGAAAAAGATATTTGAGCGGTTAGAGCATTATAAGTTGCGGCTGAATCTGAAAAAGTGTGTCTTTGGGGTCACATCAGAGAAATTGTTGGGTTTCATAGTCTCTCGCAGAGGTATTGAAGTTGATCCCACCAAGGTGAAGGCTATTCTGGACATGCCACCTCCACGCAATCTGAAGCAGCTAAGAAGCCTCCAGGGAAAGATGCAGTCCATCCGTCGGTTTATAGCCCATCTCACAGATAAATGTCAGCCCTTTACCCATCTTTTAAAGAAAGATTCCACCTTTCGATGGACCCCACAGTGTCAAATGGGTTTTGATAAAATCAAGGAATATTTATCTCATCCACCAATTTTGATGCCACCCATTCTAGGAAAACCCCTCCTGCTTTATATCTCTGCTACCTTAGTCGCACTGGGGGCATTATTGGCACAACATGATGAGTCACTCAAAGAAAGGGCAATCTATTACATCAGTTGAACACTAGTTGGCTATGAGTTAAATTATTCTCCTATGGAAAAAGTATGCCTTGCACTAGTCTTCAGTACACAGAAACTCCACCATTACATGCTCCATCACCCAGTCAAGTTAATCGCTAAAATTGATCCCTTGAAGTATCTATTATCTAGAACCACTTTGACTGGTCGCATGGCCAAATGGGTCATGCTCCTAAGTGAATTTGACATAGAGTATGTAGATCGCAAAGCTAGAAAAGGACAAGTTATTGCTGATCAGGTGGCCGAAGCACCATTGGTAGATGCCTACCCCTTAGACGCTGAATTCCCGGATGAAGAAATCTACATAGTGACAAAAGCACCAACTTGGACGTTATATTTTGATGGTTCATACACTCATAGTGGATCAGTGGCAGGAATTCTGTTAGTCACTCCTCAAGGTGACTACATCCCAAAATCATTCAGGATAGCATTTCCATGTACCAACAATATGGCAAAATACGAAGCTCTCCTCACCGGCCTTAGAATTGCAAAACAGTGGAACATAACACATTTGAAAGTCTTTGGGGATTCCTTGCTAGTTATCAGATAAGTTAATGATGAATTCCTCACAAAGGATGATAAGCTGTTACCCTATAAATGCATGGTGGATGATTTCAAAAAATATTTCACCTCCATACAGTTTGACCAAATCCCTCAGGTGCAGAATAAAGCAGCAGATGCCATGGCCACTATTGGTTCTTTGATTGACATGCCCAAGGATCGAACGGAGTGTGATTTTCTTGTCGAGCAACTTTTAATCCCTGCATATGATGTTCCTGAAATTGACATCGTGTGCGATATTGTAGGTCCCGCCTCCTCGTGGTACCAAGACATATATACTTACCTTTGTAACAATACCATACCCCCAAAACTTACACGCAACCAATGTAAATCCTTTATCCATCGTTCATCCTGATACATCATCGTTGGTGATACGCTTTATTGTCGTGGGTATGATGGAATCCTCCTGAGATGTCTGAATGAGACTGAGGCCCAAACGGTACTAACAAAAGTACATGGTGGTATTTTTGGGGCTCACTCAAATGGTATGGCTCTGGCCAAAAGGATCTTACGGGCTGGATACTATTGGCTCATACTGGAAACTATCAATGCTTTGTGAATTTTGGTGAAGAAATGCCTTCATGCCAAATAACAGCATGCAGATTTGATCCACGCTCCAGTACAAGATCTTCAGCCTCTCCTAGCACCATGGCCATTTTCTCAATGGGGTTTTGACTTGATTGGCAAGATTCACCCACCATCATCCGATGGCCATACATTCATCATCAATGCAACTAAGTACTTCACCAAATGGGTGGAAGCAATGCCACTCTCACAAATTACCAGTACCCAGATCTCCAAATTCCTCTACCATATTCTCTGCAGATATGGTATCCCATCCACCATCATTTCTGATAACAGAAAGCCATTTAAAAACTAAGCCATGAAACACCTCTGCGATACCTTCCATATTCAGCATCGTTGGTCGACGCCTTATTATCCTTAGGGTAATGGTCAGGTAGAAGCAACCAACAAGACCCTCATCCACATCCTCAAAAAGGTTGTCAATAACACTGGATGAGATTGGCACCTTCACATTCATCCCGCCCTCTGGGCATACTGCACATCCATCTGCACCCCAACAGGCACCACCCCTTACTCTTTAGTATACGGTGCTAAAGTTGTCTTACCAATCGAAGTTGAGCTCCCCTCATTGAGAATTTCTTTGAAGAACCTTATCAGCGAAGAAGATGCCCACGTCACATGGCTTGCACAACTCGAGTTACTGGATGAACGGAGAGTAAGAGCCTATGACCACTTACAAGCATACCAAAATTGCCTCAAGCATCATTACAATAAAAAGGTCTGCCCTAGACAATTCCAAGTTGGTGAGCTTGTCCTCAAAGAAAACCAATGCACTCAACCGGACCATGACAAGAAAGGAAAATTTGAGGCAAACTGGCTAGGGCCGTATATCATAACTGCCAAATATGGATCTGGAGTCTACAGGTTGACTACTCTGGAAGGAGATCCCCTTGATGAACCTGTCAATATTCTCCATCTAAAAGGGTTCTATGCTTAAGTCCGCTTGATCTACCCTCTCAAAAAATCAATATATCTATATATATATATATATATATGAAAAAAAAATCCAAAAAAATAGTAAAGATAAATAAATCTGTCTTATGGTGAAAACCACCTCTTGGTGGCACCTTGGATAAGTATGGATGGTGAAA
>VDFB02178436.1:0-25089 GCA_007258455.2 Sequoia sempervirens
TATATTCGTGTTCTTATTTACCAAAGGCATTATCCTATTTGAAGAAAACAAGACTAATTTTGCTTTGATCAATAGTTCATATCAATTTGTTGACAGTCATTTTAAAAGTTTTTCAAAAGCCCAAAGGCTTTGTGCCAAGCGCAACCTCGAATGTGTTGTCCAAGCAAAGGGGGGTCACCTCGAAAACCTGCGCAATAAAAACGATAGTACATTACTAAACACGCCTGTCCTTTAATTTTTTACTTTTAAATTTTCGAACTCGCCAAGTACTAACCTCCGTTGTAACCGACAGGTGTCCATTTTTGCTAGATTTTGGATTCGTTTGTCTTAACATGACCTGCAATAACGTGATCTACATGTCAGAATCGAATCAAGGCATATCACATCAGAGCCTTACAAACAGCTTTAAATTTAACTTAAATAATAATCATATCCAACAATCTTGGCAAAGGCGATATTAATGTTTTTTCTTGGGGGAATCTGAATTTAAAACTTGTTTTCTTGATATCTTCTTGAACGAATATTTCCGAAGGGTTATCCTATCAACAAATTTGTAGTGATTCGGTGCTTTTAAATTTTATTTTTTATATTGATTTTGTTTATCATTAATAATTTTTTAAATTAACTTTTATTTTTAAATTGATTTTATTTATTATAAATAATTTAATTATATTATTATTATATATTATATTTTAAATAAAACTATTAATTACATAAATGATTAAAATAGTTTTATATATTACAAAAATAGATCAAAATTTATCTTAATTGACTTTCCACACTTCTTCGTACCCATTGCACACTAAGATGCAATTGCTAGTTTACTTGATCTGTATCTACTAATTTTACTGCACTTCTACCTTGCCACACTGTACAACATGCTGTACAACATGCTGTCCAACATGCTCCGCCTGAATACGAATGTACTCCAAAAGAAATATGGAGTCACTGAAGTTTGCACTCCCAGAATCATAAACGAATGGAATAGTTAAGCCACCCGAGGCACACATAGCTAATACCCTATTCTCCCATGTATCGGAAATCTCGTCGTCTTCGTCAAAGATAGGAATAATAATATCACTGTTAGAAATTGCCTCCCCACTTTCGTCATTATCCCAGCCCCTGCATATACTAAGTGACCTGGTGGGCAGAGATTCATACAGACGATCAGCCGGATCCGGTGCCTCATTGGCAGGAAATCCCAGGTAGACATTAAACTCCTTTTGCGCTAAGCTACTTAATCCAGTGCATCTGTAACATTTATGATCATTTTACGCACTACATAATGAGAAAAAAATCAAACAATATAAAAAATTAAACTTGTTTCAAAATTCTCAAAAAGCGTGTGTGTACACCAAATTAAATGCGACTGCGAATAAGTCTATTACCTGTTTAACTTCCTCAGACTAGCTAACTTGGCCACTACATCTTCAAATCTTCCAAGCCCTGGGCAACCAAGAAAGATTAACGACCTCAGCTGATCCAACTTGCCCAACGTGTCAGGAAGGCTTTGTAAGCGTGAACTTTAAAGCAAGATCAACATCCGGAGTGCTGCCATGTCGCCCATTGTTTCGGGAAGATCACTTAATCCTGTACATCCACCCACATTCAAAATCTGTAATTTACCCAAATTACCGATTTCTGTGGGAAGGCTTTCTAGCCCTGTACAGCCGCCCAAACACAAATATATTAGCTGCTCCAGCTGGACCACAGTATCAGGAAGACTTGTTAAACTTGTACAGCAGCACAAATCGAGCACCTCAAGTCGTGACAACTTATCAAATGTGTTTGGAAGAGTTGTGAGAGCTGGACAATTCTTCAGACACAACAGTTGGAGGTTCACCAAGGAACCGAGTCCGTTTGGAAGAGTTGTAAGAGCTGAACAACTCACCAGACTCGAGCGTTGGAGGCTCACTAAGCTGTTGAGTTTGTCCAGGATTCTCGTAATACTCACACACTGCTGTAGACTAAAGATCCTTAGCTCGGACCAACTGTCGATCTGGAATCTGTTTCTTAACATTCTCCATGTATGACTATCACTCAAAAATTGACAATTTCTAATATTTATCCACATCAAATTGGGAGCTAGATTTCTAATGTTGTCCACTATTACAGCATCTTGCAAAAATAGGTAGCGCAGGTAAGGCATGTTTTGCAAGCTAAAAGGTTTTTTTCCATTCTCCCCTCTGCAAGCAAGCATATGCACTCCCTCTGGTATGTGATTGTTCAAATCTCTGTGTGTGCCGAGGCCCATAGGCAGCCACACTCTGTTGTTATTACCAAGCTCTTCTTGAATTCTTCTTCCCATTTGCTGCACAAGAGCATGCATATCGAGGCGATCCTCAGAGCCAGTGGTGTTTATGAGCATTTTCAGGGAAAGATTCTTGATGGCAGTATGGACTTTATTTGGGTGTAAAGCTTTCAAGAAAACAACAGCTTCTATTTTCTTCTCACCAACAAGGCAACAAGATATATCCAGAAAGATTTTCTTCTCAATGTCATCAAGTCCGTCATAACTGATTCGAAGGACTGTAAATATACGTGGATCTCCTACAATGTTCATGATAGCTTCTTTCCAACATTCCATGTCGTCGGGCTCCTTCTTATCAGACAGATGTGCTCCCATGACTATTAATGCGAGAGGAATCCCCCAACAGGCCTTTGCAATTCTTGTAGAAATCTCTACGTAAGGATTCTCCGGGAATGTCCTAGAGAAAGCATGACAACTAAACAATTGTAGAGCTTCCCCCTCCGTCAATCCACTCATTTCATGGACTGAATTGACCTCAGCAAGATTGAGTATGTGGCGGTCTCGAGAAATAATGATGAGTCTACTACCAGGGCCAAACCAATCTCCATCCACAGCATGTAGTTGCCAAATATCATTCACATCGTCCAAAATGACAAGGGCCCGAATTCCTCGCAATAGTTTTCTCATCAGAACTTTTCCTAGATCAACACTTGAAAATTTTCTTCTGAAGTTTACCAAATCCTTTAAAAATTTTCGCTCCATGCCTACAAGTGTAGTGTCGTTCTGTACAGGTGCTCCAGTTTTGAAGAGAAAACAACTCGCGTTAAAGCTACCTTGGATTTCATTGTAAACAGCCTTGGCCAAGGTGGTTTTCCCAACACCGCCTAAACCGCAGATTCCCACTCTCACTGTTGTGTTCGTCGAACTCAGATTTAAAAGGTTGACTAGCTGACGTTTACCCCTTTCGAGTCCAGTGGGATACATGGCAACATCCAGTGGAGCATTCATCTGCAAGGTCTCCAACACGTCTTTCACAACTCTTCTTACTAGTCTTGCTTCATACCTGGAAAATCACCTTGCATAGGTTACACCTTGCGATGCAAATTTAAGGGTGTTCCTAATTTGCAAAAACTGTTATTCTGATCGTAGATAGAAAGATACGAAGTATATAAAAAACAACAAATATAGCCAGTTTATATTAGTCAAAAGAGCTAGAGCAAATCACCAACGAAGTTATAAAAGAAAAAAAAGAAAGAACATAAATCTGTATATTTCGAGATGATAAGAACATAATAATGATCATTCACAATCATCAATTTTGACAGTAAATTGAAAAGTGCTTGAAAAACAATCAGAGAATATTTTTAGGAGAATGGTTTGGATTGATTTTAAAGCTTAAAAATTTAGTAAACAAATACTTCTATTATCATAAATAATTAAACTAAAAATAAATAATTTAATTAAAATACTTTCATAAAAGACCACAACAAACTAAAACTAGAATCCCAGCCTTCATTAACCTACTTTAACTATTTCAGATTATTAATATTATTAGCTTTTATGTAATTCATGAGCTATAGTCAACTTGAACTAATATTTAAACAGGTAAAGCATAATGGATGAAGTATAGGAAACGATCCAATTTATCAAGATATGTTAGTTTGTCTCCAAATATGTCTCTTCAAGTGTATTTGAAGATTTAGTAAACAAACAGTTTGCAGACTAAACACATTGTTTATATAATGTTACAAATGTTTATATATACAAATTTATAGCTTTTCAAGTTTTCATAATGTGAATGAGGATTGAAATTTGATGGTATTTTTTTAATGACATATTTATTTAATTATTTTTTAATCAATATTTTATTAAAAAAAATATAGATTATCAATAAATAATTATTCAGTTGATTCAAATCAGCAAAATTTAAAAAATTGAAATGAAATATTTAAATTTCAAAAATTATAATTACAATATTTTTATCAAATCTTAATAATCATACATAGTATTATAAATAAATTATTTATTATTTAAAAGTATATTATTTCATATTAGTCTATTTTTTATTATAGTATAATAATTAAAGATATATTTTGTAAAAATTTCGAATAGAAATATACATATAAAACTTAAATTTTAAATAAGATTATTATCATTTCCAAAAAGAATTAAAAAGATTTTAATGATTATCATTTGTTTTAATATTTTTCAAATATGATTGTCTTATAAATCTCAATCCTTTCATCAAAATTATAAAGAAACATATAAATCTCAATCTTTTCATCAAAACTATAAAGAAACAAGTAACTTCAACTCTAAATTTTAATTTCACCATTAATCATATAAAAGAAGAAAAGAAATGAAATTGTGAAAAATGAAGAATAATTTTTAATTTTAAAATTTTCATTAAAGTAGATAGGTTAAATAATATTATAATTAAGCTTATAAAATTAATATATTATTTATGTAGATATCTTAAATATAACTATTACGTTTACCTATAAATTATTTAATTTTATTGTCAATAGTGGTATGGTGTGATGGTTAAGTTGTTGTATTGTTATTTTTGCAATCAAGATTCAAACCCCATCCTCTCGTTTGTGATCATAACTTCAAATCAAAAGCATTTACCTCTCTTAATATATATTCAATTTAATATATATTTTTACAATTATCCATTTTACAATGAATGGATATAGTGATATCAAATGCTTTTAGATTTGATCATGTGCATTTAGACCGAAGGTGTTCCTTCTATGAAGTTATTCAACTAACTTGTGAGATCAACAGTTGAAAGTCTATTATAACCAAAGAAACAATAATTTGCAAACAAATCCCGATTTTTAAAAAAATTGCAGGCTAGACGATTTATTCCCATTTCGAACTACAAAATTGCCAGAAAACAAATGTGTTTAAAACTTGCAAAAAAATGCGAATAAAATCACATTGATTTTCACATGAAAAACCATGAGATCATAACTTGTTTCTTACTATTATGCTTTAATAGATGTTTTCGAAGCATCCATGGCTTGTTTGAAAGCACTTGTTTTAGGCATTTAGCCATAGCAGCAAGGAAGTGAACTGTTTAATAAAATGCTTTGGTAGACATTTATGAAAAATGTGGTAGCATAGACAAGACAGTGAACTATTTGAAAAAATGCCTCAAAGAAATGTGGTCTCATGGTGATGGAATGCCATGACGAATGGCATGGCAAGCAAATTAATATGGATTTTCATGGCATTCCATCACCATGAGACCACATTTCTTCGAGGCAATTTTTCAACTAGATCACTACCTTGTCTATGTTATTGCTTACCATTATGCTTTGATAGATTTTTTCCAAGCATCCATAGCTTTTTCGAAATCACCTGGATTTTAGGATTTTAGCCATAGCAACAAGGCAACAAACTGTTTGATAAAATGCTTTGGTAGGCATGTATGAAAAATGTGGTAGCATAGACAAGGCAATGAACTTTTAAAAAAATGCGTCAAAGAAATGTGGTCTCATGGTGATGGAATTCCATAATGAATTCCATGAAAAGATAATTGCTATGGATTGTCATGGCATTCCATCACCATGAGACCACATTTCTTTGAGGCATTTTCTCAACCAATTCACTGCCTTGTCTATGCTATTACTTACCATTATGCTTTGATAGATTTTTTCTAAGCATCCATAACTTGTTTGAAAGCCCCTGTTTTAAACTTTTAGCCAGAGCAGCAAGATAGTGAATTGTTTGATAAAATGCTTTGGTAAAAATGTATGAAAAATGTGGTAGCATAGACAAGGCAGTAAACTATTTGAAAAAATGCCTCAAAGAAATGTGGTCCCATGGTGATGGAATTCCATGATGAATGCCATGACAAGCAAATTGTTATGGATTGTCATGGCATTCCACCACCATGAGACCACATTTCTTGAGGCATTTTTTCAAACAGTTCACTGCCTTGTCTATGTTATTGTTTACTATTATGCTTTGATAGATTTTTTCCAAGCATCCATAGCTTGTTTGAAATCACCTATTTTAGGATTTTAGTCATAATAGCAAGGCAATGAACCATTTGATAAAATGCTAAATGGTAGACATGTACAAAAAATGTGGTAGCATAGACAAGGCAGTGAACTTTTGAAAAAATGCCTCAAAGAAATATGATCTCATGGTGATGGAATGTCATGAAAAGCACATTGAGACCACATTCCTTTTAGGCATTTTTTTGAATAGTTCACTACCTTTTCTATGCTATTGCTTACTATTATGCTTTGATAGATTTTTCCAAGCATCCATAGCCTATTTGAAAGCAAATATTTTAGGCTTCTAGCCATAGCAGCAAGGCAATGAATTGTTTGATAAAATGCTTTGGTAGACATGTATGAAAAATGTGGTAGCATAGACAAGGTAGTGAATTGTTGAAAAAATACCTCAAAGAAATGTGGTCTCATGGTGATGGAATGCTATGACAAGCCATAACAATTTGCTTGTCATGGCATTCCATCACCATGAGACCATATTTCTTTGAGGCATTTTTTCCAAGCAATTCATTGCCTTGTCTATGTTATTGCTTACTATTATACTTTGATATTTTTTTCCAAGCATCCATAGCTTGTTTGAAAGCACCTGTTTTAGGCTTTTAGCCATAATAGCAAGGCAATAAACTGTTTGATAAAATGCTTTGGTAGACATGTATGAAAAAAGTGGTAGCATAGAGAAGGAAATGAACTATTTGAAAAAATGCCTCAAAGAAATGTGGTCTCATGGTCATGGAATTGCATGACAATCGTGACATTCCATCACCATGAGACCACATTTTTTTGAGGCATTTTTTCAAATAGTTCATTGTCTTTTCTATGGATTGTCATGGCATTCCATCACCATGAGACCAAATTTCTTTGAGGCATTTTTTCAAACAATTCACTACCATGTCTATGGCTTGTCATGGCATTCCATCACCATGAGACCACATTTCTTTGAGACATTTTTCCAAATAGCTCATTGTCTTGTCTATGCTACCACATTTTTCATACATGTCTACCAAAGCATTTTATAGTTAGTTCACTACCTTGCAGCTATGGCTAAAAGCCTAAAATAGGTGCTTTCAAACAAGCTATGGATGCTTGGGAAAAATATATCAAAGCAAAATAGTCAGCAATATCATAGACAAGGCAATGAGCTATTTGAAAAAACACCTCAAAGAAATGTGTCTCATGGTGATGGAATGCCATGACAAACAAAACTTTTAGCCATAGCAACAAGGCAGTGTTCACTATTTGATAAAATGCTTTGGTAGACATGTATGAAAAATGTGGTAGCATAGACAAGGCAATGGACTGTTTGAAAATTTTCCTCAAAGAAATGTGGTCTCATGGAATGCCATGACAAGCAAATGCAATTGGCAGCGATTCCTAGCTATTAGTTATGCAATGTGAACTAATACTTTGAGTTTGAAAAATGTGCAATGCAAATATAAATTACAAATCTATTTCTTATAATCCATTAATTAAACTCTTTATTTTATTTGCTCTCTATATCTCTATGCTATGGAAATGTCTTTCAATTTTTAAAAATGATTTTATAGCTTATTCTACAATTTTTTACCTTTTTAAATCCGATTTTTTCCTCTTAACCCTAATTTTTTCAAAAAAAATCTTATTGATTTACCAATTTTTATTTTGGCTGCTATGATTATAACCATGTCGTGGTTCGATAGTTCCATTAAGAATTTGACTTTCGTTAGATTTCTTTGTTTCTTCTGGTGTAAGGTATTGTCGTGGAGCTCACCGTCGGTTGCTTGTCCTTGTATTGCTCAGGGCGTCCTGAGACTTAGAGGCCATTACTGAGTTGGTGCACTAAAACCCTACTGTTGTTTTATGCCATTGATATATTGCTCTTGCGTAGATCTTTATTTTATGTGCTTTTGCTTAAGTGGCTGGAAAAACAGGGGGTAAAATATCAATGGAATTTGTGGATTTTTCAGTGTTTTCTGTTGAAATTTTTATAGACGATTGGATAAAGTTCAGAGTTATTTGTGAATTTGAAGCCAAATTGTGTAGAATAGTTGAAAGCAAGAGTTTATTCCTTGCATTTTTCGCCAAATCATAAAGTATTTGATAGTTCTGCTGTTACACGTTCCCAAAGATGGAGACCCCATCAACGAAGGGCAGCATTACAAGACATAACAATTTACCGCTCGTATCAGCAAAACCAATGTAGTTCCCTGGAGGCAGAACATAATCCGCCCCTTTGAAATGGAAAGTCACACTGGGAACTTGGGCGAGAGAAGGCTTAGCATAAGGAATTTTGTAGCACAGATCAAGCCCAAATTGAGAGCCATCAGCCTGGGGGTGAGCTTAATTAAGGAACCCAACTCCTTTTTCAGAGCATCGTATGCAAGCGATGGCAGATATGTGATGGTTTTTCCAGAGTCTTTGATAAGTCTGCTTGATCCATCCGATTGAATATCGAAAGTACCTTTGCGAATACCGAGCAATCTGTTCCCCATGTTGATCCCCTACAGAGAGAGATAGAAGTAAGTTGAGTCTCCCCTGTGGTCCACTTGAAATGGAGCCTTTTTCTTTAATATTCATTAAAAAAAAAAGCTTACTTTTGGCATTCTGACATTCATCAACCAGTTTCCTCCCATCATTTGGTGGTTGTGTAAATCCGAATCCTGATATCCTAATCATTTTAATATTTTTCTCCACATAAGATCAAAGCAGTAACTACCCACTTACTACTCATTTCTTAAAAATTAGACAATTTTTTTGGCATCCCATCAAATAGTTGGGCCCAGGAAGACAGGGTATGGCCTATGTACACAATTCAACCCTATCAGATGATTGGCCCATTCAGTTCAAAATATTGGCCAACTAAACCTGAACTTTAGAGTTAAATCATGCAAATGCAACATCCTGATCTTTCTTCTCAATGGTGGGATGAACCCATCATCAAAGGTCATGCCATGCTCCAGGACAAGAAAATGGTCTGTTTGACAATATTTCAGAAGGCTAATTATTTAACTATATATGAAATAAATCAATAATAATGATTCAGTTATACAATGCAGGATTTAATTGAGGAATTGGCTGACCTCCAAAGTAATGAGAGAAGCTATTGACAGCAGGGTCTAAATGGTTGTGTTGTTGGGTTTGGTGAAGTTCATATTGACAAGTTTCTCAAACAAATTCGATAACCTGATGTCTTTTGCCTAAATTGGCAAGTTTGTCTCAAAGATTGATTTTTCCAATTATTGGAGTGGAGACCGTTTTATAAATACAGCTGCTGGTTGAATATGTAATTTAATCGAGTATTAATAAAAGAGATTCCCTTGCTTTAAGAGTGGATGTAGGAAATTGCCGAACCACTATAAAATTTGTGTCTCTGTCTTGTTCTTTAATTTTTTGTTGTCTATTCTATTTCTTTGCTCGTTTTAAAATTAACAATTGGTATTAGAGCTTGGTGAGGTTGAGCAAAGGAAGTAGTGACTAATAGAGGCAAAATTCTTCTTCTAGAATTTCTAGGAAAATGGATATGGAAGCTTTGAATGATTGGGCCCGAGCTCTCATGTCTTGGTCATGTTGCTCTAGAGAATTTTATGATGAAGTTGTTCATCCTACTACAAATTCACCATCATTTGATTTCAGGATCGCTCGAATAAAGTTTCTCGATGAATTAAATGCTGAAACTGAAAATTTGTTATGGAGGATTTCATAGGCATGTTGGAATCTGGTGGTGATTGCAGAAGAGGAGTTGATGGGGCTCCCGATTACGAGTACTAGTTTGAAGATAGGGCGTCTCAGGTAGAAGATTGAGCAACACGGAAGAAAAAAGTGTTGTTTGGAGAGACTGTTGATATTTTTTATTATGAGGAAGAGTATGACAATTTGAAGAAGAGCAAAAATATATTAAGAAGATGCCAACACAACCTTCTTCCATAAATCTTCCCTTAATAGACAGTACATGAATTTCATGCAAAACAGATGGCACTCTAATTCATTAAGGTTCACCCATCCTTGAGCATATGCAATTGAATTTTTCGGACAACTTCTAAGAAGAGATCCTTTTGAGCACAACAAAAGCGTCAGACTCAGCTTATCTCACACACTCGTTGCATCAATGCATATCAAATGGTACTGATAATACTCAGGGACTTCGGGAGGCTATTTTTCGTTTGCCCCTGATAAGTCTCCAGGCCTTAGAAAGATTCACAGAACAATCTTAACAATTTTACTAGAATGCTATGGGCAAGGAACTGCTAGGGCTGATGAAAAAATCAAGAGACAAAAAAAATAGATTTCTTCCTATTCGGAAATAGCCAGAGAGGAGGCAAAGAACAAGTACAGACCAATAGCCATTTTCCATATGGTTTATAAAAATCATCGATGGTGAACTCAATAAACTAAATAGACAATAATGGACTTTAATAGAGGAATTGACTGATTTGCTATTGGCTAGCAACAATCTAAAGGATTGTAAATTATACAGGAGGGTGCCAACAGAACCGTCTTCCATAAGTTTGTCTTCAATAGACAGCACAAGAGTTCCATGCAGAGAATCCACAAACAGGTGGCACTCCGATTCATGATGGCTCAACCATCCTCAAGCATATGTGACTATATTTTTAGTTCTTCTTTTCTTTTAACTTCTATAAAGATGCCCTTTGGCTATAGAAAGAAAAAGCAAGCTCAACGTGTCTGAAATGCCCCTTGTAATCTTAAGGGCATTGATCATACCCTGTTATTACAACCATTCCAAGAATATGAAATCAGAGATATTATTTTTTAAATTACCCATGACAGATTCAGAGTGCAATTCTACCAAGCTTAACTAGAATTTACTTTAGAAAAGGATCCACTAGAGATGATCGAATAATCCAAGAGAGAAAATAACATAAGAGGAATAAATACAAGAAGATAATAACAGTAAACTGGCGGCAATAGACTAGTACATACTGATAACCATTTGCGTCATGATGGATAAATTTATATAAAAAGGAATCTTCTAAAATAGACCAGTACATGCTGATAACCATTTGCATCATGATGGATAAATTTATATAAAAAGGAATCTTCTAAAAATCAAAACCTCTCTCCGCTGAACTAATTTCTCAAATGTGATCAGCATTAGTCCCCTCAAAAAGAAATCAAAGATAATATTGAAGCATTGCAGGAACTCATTCACTCTTTCCATACCCAACATTGACTTGGAGCTCTAATCAAATTGCGTGCATTAATTATATATAAAATCAAAATTTACCAATTTAGTAATTCTCATTTTGCACGTTCAGTCGCTCAATCGTGTTTAGGCATCATTCAACTGATTCTCTAAGCCAAAATACATGTAACATATATGCAGAAAACAAATTAAAACTCGAATAAATTTGGAAGTCTTAACTGCCCAGGACCATTAGTGTCCTATGGTCCCTCATGTCTAGACACTAGGCCTATCTGGGGGCTCATGTCCAAATTGAAATTTGAACTTCAGGCCAAACAATTGTCAGAACCCTAATTATTACTACAATTGCAATGGCTGCTTTCCTGGAATCCCCCTATACACCTAATTTCACCCACATTTTGAAATGAGCCCAAATTCAAACTTGAACTTTAAGCCAAACAATTGTTGGAACCCTAATCTTAATACGTTTTCCAACAGCTACTTTCCTGGATTCTCTCTATAAACCTAAGTTCACCCTCATTTTGAACGCTTCTTCTTACTTCTTGTTCCTCTTGTCTTTCTAGTTTTTCTCTTCATTGAAATCCTAGACCCTCTTGTTTGGAGAAATCTCTTTTCCATCCTCTTTTTATCTCAGATCTGAACCTTTTTCTTCATCCTTAGCATTCTCCCTAAGCATATCTTTGTGGCATTCCATCTCCCATCTCTCCAGCCACTTGCACACATCACTTTCATGTAGATATCTCCCTAGGGTTGCCTTTCTTGGGCAGCACAAAATCTCTGCACAAGCTACTCCATAAACCACACGTAGAACCCATACACCTAGATATTTTATGTGCTATTGTGGAGGCTAGAACAGGCCAAATAGATTGACAGAAATAGTTTCCCCATCAGACCTAACCAATTATTCTTCCCCTAGACTTCTGCTACAGATATCTCAGTATTGAAGGCTGATGTGAAGAATCTACAAGCAAATGAAAGATAAAAAAAATAAGGCAAACAACTCCTGAAAATTACGATGTATAATGCAGTGACCCATTGTAGTTCGCTCTTAAAATAGAATAAGAGTGTCAGACCTGAGAAAAACATACACAAGAGACACGAAGACTACTTTGATTATAGAATTATGCATCCTTTTCTAAATAAAGCAATGGCTTATGCACCTTTTCCTAACATAAATATCATTTGTTCTAACAAGCGGAGGTGATGATAAGTCAAAGCCATAAAAATAATGTAAAAATCCAAACTTTGAATAGAATTTCATTAGGAACCAATGCATCAGCCTTGAATGATTACTTTGTTTTTATCCATATAACACAACAAGTTGAGTTGGAGCCACAAAAATAATATTAAGGTGTAAAGTTTATACAAACTGTTTTCTAGTAGAAGGGTAGTCGTTTTTGAGTGATTAGATGCTTGATCCACATAGCAGTCATATTACAATTATTTAGGGGTTCATGAGTGAGAGGGAGACATAGCCCAAGTCTTTGAAATTGGTCTCTTTCTCTCTTTCTTTATCACACTCTCTTTCTATTTCTATCTAATTATCCTCTCTCATCTTTCTATTTGTCTCCCTCCTCTATATATTTATATATCTATCTCTTTCTATCTCTCTTTCCATATCTCTCTCTCATTCATGCACACACATATTCTATGTTTCTCCCACCCTATCTTTATCTCTATCTTTAAAAATTAGTCTATCATTAATGTCACATGAAGCATTTATTTCTATCCATATCTTTCTTTACCTCTATCTCCCTAGCTCTCTATCTCTCTCTCTAATTCTATATCTCTTTCCCTACCTATTGCAAACATACCATGAGTCTGTTGGTAATGGAGGTTGGTTATCATCTTGATTTAAAGGTCTTTCTTTAAGTTGTGTTTGGGTCCTACAAGTGGATGCATAGTGGATCTAAAGCTATCACTTCTCCATTGAGACCTTTGATGCACAAACAATATCATTTGGAAACTATCTTACCAACTGACCTCATATACTACACAAATATAAGAAGAAAAAAAGACCAATTTTTTCCTAATTGACATTCCACATTTTTTTGGCATATCCATTGCACATTAAGGTGAGATTGCTAGTTATGTCAACAATCACACTCAATGATAGGAGAGTAATAGTTTAGATTGCTAACAAAAACATTTAAAAAGGAGGTAGGTCACACGAGGTGAAAAGAACTAGAAACAAAAAGATTTGAAGGAGGAAAAATTTCCTACTTTTACTTCTTTTTTTAAAGATTTTTATCTACAATCCAAACCATTACTCTCCTCTTCTTAATGATCACTTAAGATAATCCTAAAGATTGACATAAAAATATACAAAATTAAATCTAAATATATACTATTATTAAAAAAATAGTTATAAGAATTATTCTTTTATTAAATAATATTGTTAGATTAAAAAATATAATATATTCTTTTATAACAAATATTTATTGATTTAAGTCAATAGTGACATGGTGTGATGGTTAAGTAGTTGTGTTGTTATTCCTACCATCGAGATTCAAACCCATTATAGTATAATTATTGAGAATTTATATTAAGAATAAGATAACCCAGCCTAACAAATTTTAAAATTTCAAAATATTACTTAAAATAGCTTAAAAAGGGCACACACCATCAAATTCTATGCCTGATCTATAGTAGATTTCTATTATATCGTGACCTGTACAAAAGTTGTCCTACGATTTTCCCTTATCTAATTGAGAAAACATACAAATCAATTACCGAATTCTGCTTCCGCTGTCCAACCCGATAGGCTAGAGATATCACGAAGAGCAGTCTCCCACTTCTGAATGGTACTTTCAGTTTGCCGAGTGTAATGTTTTTGGAATGCCTCTTCGAATTTACCTCCTCTTCTTCGAGGGTAGCGAACATCACAGGGCTCCACATCATAAAAGAGAGGAATAATGAAACCTTTGGATTCACACATCCGGGCCGCCTCTTCCAGACACCAAGTTGATTCTGCATACCTTTTGGAAAATATGGGTATGTGAATATCACTTTTTTCAATTGCTGTTTTCAGGCTGGAATCGATCTCTTTGCCCTTCTCCAGCTCTTCACTGTCCAAGAAAACCCGAAGCCCCGCTGCAGAGAGAGATTCGTAGAGATGGTCGACAAATGTTTTTCTCACATCTTTTCCGCGAAAGCTGAGAAACGCATGATATATGTTGTTGACATCAAAGGAGATTTTGGTGGTGGGAGGCTGATACTCACTGGAACTCTCCATTGCTTGTGGAGCTTAACAATATGATCTCAACTGTGGCTTAAAAGAATAACAGAGAAGCGAAAGTGTGGATATGCGGTCGCTAAGGCAACGTGAACAAAGGCAGTAAAACATAGAGAGCGGAATTTATTGTGAACTCTCGAGATAATTTACATTTGCTGCAGGGAGGGAAATTAATCGGAAAGTCATTTCATGCGGACTAAAGTCATTGCTCTCTATTTCGTCCCATTTTCGTTCTTGGTGCTATTACAAAACTATCTGACAATCTTCAGAGGTTAGCTGATCATACAATAGAAAAAAATCAGATTTGTCAGGATACTAAAGTCATTTCTCGATATTTACAGACAATTTCGACGTACAATATTTAAAAGAGTGCGCTTGCTGAGAAAGTAGTTGAACACAGCGAAGATGTGAAATGATGATACGACGTTTCACCGAAGATGAAGTTACCTCGCTGTTACTACTCCTTGCATGTTCTCACCTACGCTTGACTGGTGCTACACAACTACCCGTGATTTTGTTTTCTCTTGTAAATTTGACTGAAAACGCATAAAGATATTGTGTGGGATTTTCCGTATGTAAACGAGATTATCGTTCTCTTCTTGTTTACATTGACTAAGATAACATGAAGCTCATCTTCCTCGAATGATCTCTTTCGGAAGTGGGAGATCAGTCTCGGCTCGCCAAGAAAAATGGTAGAAACATCGGGGAAGGCGTAAAGAGGAGGATTCCGTTCTAATTCGGCGGAAGCGTTCCCTATTTGAACATCGGTCCGCGTTCATAGAATGACGTGCAAAGACGATTGCAACTTGTACAGCCATCGAATCTTTTCGGCCTTTTTTATAGGCTTTTTCTCTCTCTGCCCCCGTTTTTTTGGACTATTGACTTCGCGTTTTTTACGGGACTATAAATTTGGCGTTTTTCTTTCATTTAAAAAATAATAATAGTTTATGGTGAGGTCACGGGAGAGCGTTTTATAATGGTGCACCTTAATTGTATTGATTTACATGGTATTCTAAAGTAATTTTTTACTATTTTAACAAATTTTATTTATTTAATGCTTTTTTTTAACAACGTTGCACTTTAATTTTGTTCTAATATGTCCTCATCCTTCATATGTTTCTATCCAATAGCGTAATATTCATATTTATAATATTATTTATTTATATTATTATATTATATAAATATTATATAATATAATTATTCTATATAAATATAATATATTAGGTTTACCATATAATATATAAATGAAGCTTACATAAATATATTAATATATTTATTAACTAGCATATCTATCCTATTTCATAGTCTATATAAAAAATGTCGAGAGATATCGATTGTAGGATTGTAAAATGAGAGTAATATTTATTTTGTGTTTTGTTATAATAGTTTTTTTTAGTTGGTTCATATACAATAAGAGTGTCATCATTATTCATTGTATTGTCATTGTTTTATATTATCATATACAATAAGAGTGTCATCTTCATTCACTATATTATGTGAAATGGTTTGCATCCTTGGTGGGTTTTTAACCTTTCAAAATTAGAAATGGTTGGAAATAGAGTAGAACATGTATACATCATTCATCTTGACTTTTAGTACAATGACAATACAGTAGTGTCCTTGGCATTTAGTATAATGTATTGGTGACTTCGGTATGGATTTTGTGGGATTGTGTACATGGGTTATATTCCAAAGCCTAGAGCCTTTATTCTTCTACTTTTTTATTCGATATTTTCTTTCTTGTCCTTAATTTTTCATATATTTCATATGTTAATGGGGGCTTTATCCATAGGCCATTTAAAGAGCTGACATGAGACATTGCCACAAATGTTAACCCTGGTCTTTCTTTTGAGTCAATATCAACTATTTCTTTTTGGAGTTAAGCCTTGTGAATTGTGTATTGTTAGAGCCCAAGCCAATCGCAATGGTATTTGCAAGGAGTTCTATGTCTGAATTGGTGTGATAGGAACAATCAAAGGATGTTGTTTATCAAATGGATTTCTTGTGTAGTTATCAAATTGCACCAATACATAAGCTGGTGGTTCTAGGGGGGTTGCTCCTAGGCAATATACAATTTCTTGGACAATACCCAAAGCTCCATTAACAAGGCATGCTTATATCCACAAGTTTGATGTTAACATAACTTTTGCATTTTTTCTTAACAATATTTCAATATCGGATTCATCTTTTGTATATCCATCAGTTGCATTGACACTTCCATTTTTAATTTTTATGCTTCATGCAATTGGATTTTTCAAGGAGTATAATTTCCTTCGATTGTGGGCATGGACATTTTCATTTGTGGAAAACAAATGAACATTATTGTCAAATTCTTCATTTATTTCTCAATCTAATTTTTCAGTAGATCGTGTCATTAGTAAATTCCAGTTGTAATGCAGCATTATTTACTAAACCTAGAAGATGCAAAAACAAAGAAATGCAAAGGAGAAATAACACAACACCACCTCAAGATTAGCCTAAGCTAACTTGAACAAAATAAGTATTAAAGAAAGATATATACCTTGTCCAAGTGATCTTTTTGATTGGCTCTTTGATTGTTGATGAATTGTGTGCTCCTTGATGGAAAATAGATTAAATGCTATGCAAAGTGATGTAAATTGGACATAGAATGCAATGAAAGATATGGGTATTTGCATAAACAAATGATAATGCATGCAATGGAAGCTTGATGAGTGCAACAATGGAGGTTGAATGCAAAATGCTTGAGGTTGAGAGTAGTTTTTAATTGCTTGAAGACTTGAATGTGTGTTATGTTGTGAATGAATGAGAGAAAATATTCCATTTTATGGGAAGAATTTCTAAAGAATTCAATGGCCAAGATTTTTCCAACATGGGCAAGATGAAGAGTTGTGGTGAGTTGAGGACTCACAAGCCCTCACATCTTTCCATGTAAAGAAGGAGGTGTCAAAAGGACGGGTGATGTAGAAAAATGACATGTGAGGTCGAAGTATTTGCAAGTACCTTGGGATTTTGGAAAAATCTCATTAAAAATGAAGTTTTTGTCCCCATATGAGAGTGATGGTGACAAGTGAGGAATTTTAGAAAGTCATCTCTTATCATCATGGGGATGAGAGAAGTTGTTAGGGGAATAAATGAGAATTTTAAATTCACATGATTGGGGAGTACCTTGGGGATAAGACAAGGTCCTCATGAAGGAGATCCTTGTCCCATGTGGCTGATGTGACAAGTGAGAGAATTTAGAATTTCCCAACAACCTACATGGGGAAGAGAAATGCATTGAATAAATAAATGTGAATTTTTAATACACATGGGGAAGAGGTCAAGGCTTAAAAGGGAAAACACTTATGAAAGGTTGACTTGGAGGACATACCAAAGATGGCATGTGATTAGATTAAGGTTGTGCAAACAGGTGATTAAGAAGATTAATGAAGGATTAAAGACAAGAGGCCAAATATGGAGGATGTGACATTAATCCTGATTAAGGGTGTGCACATCCTAATCATGGATTATTTAAACTAATCCAGATTAGAAGAAGATTATGGAGGATGTGCCAAGGAGAGAGAAAAAAGGGAATTGATTTAAATTCAAAAGGTTAAATGACTAAATTATACAAATTGATATATTTATTTAATTTAGAGAGGAAAGGATGAAAGGTAAAGTAATTAATTATTAAATTGAATACTTTAGAAGCCTTAGGAAAAGAGGGAATATTAATTAAATAAATATTGACAGGGAATATGAAATAGATGAATAAAATAAATGAATTTGACCATATGGGAGTGGTCCTCATGAAAGAGGTCTTTGTTCCATGTGACTAATGTGACAAGTGAGAGAATTTAGAATTTCCCAACAACCTACATAGAGAAGAGAAATGCATTGAATGAATAAATGTGAATTTTTAATTATTATGGGGAAGAGGTCAACGCTTAAAAGGGAAAACACTTATGAAAGGTTGAATTAGAGGACATTCTAAAATGACATGTGATTAGATTAAGGTTGTGCAAATATGTGATTAAGAAGATTAATGAAGGATTAAAGACAAGTGGCCAAATATGGAGGATGTGACTTTAGTCCTGATTAAGGGTGTGCACATCATAATCATGGATTATTTAAACTAATCCAGATTAGAAGAAGATTATGGAGGATGTGACAAGGAGAGAGGGGAATTGATTTAAATTTAAAAGGTTAAATGACTAAATTAAACAAATTGATATATTTATTTAATTTACAGAGGAAAGGATGAAAGGTAAAGTATTTAATTATTAAATTGAATACTTTATGTTAAATTTAGTGATTAGATTAAATGCACAGAAAATTAATTCAAATCATACACAATAACACATCAAATACCCTGAGAAAACCATCCTCTTGAGGGAGAAAAACCCAACAACAATATATCACTTATATATTGAATTATCAATGAATGTCTCCTTTACAAAGAGGCTGATATTAAGGCCAAGAATGAGCACCACAATATGATGCTAACATAACAATGAAGAAACTCTGCCTTCTACAATAATATCGATCTATTGTATAATGTATTTGTTCTTTTACTCTTGTTCGCACTTGAGAATATCTAACTATATGAACAAATGAATTTGAATGAATGATCAACAAAAGAGTGAAACATCGAATATATATATATATATATATACAACATTTGAGAGAGGATGTGCCTCTTCAAATGTTCTCAAGTTGGCCTTCACCAAGAGTCGGCCACCAATAATAAATGATTCCCTTTTCATGGAAGATCACGCCTAGTAAAAATCCTGTCTAATGGAGCATGATGTCGGCCTCTTTAAAGATGCAAATCTTCATTAATTAACACATATAAAATCATGCCTCTTGATGCTTATAAATTAAATAGCCCCTCTTGGCTATAATTTTATTTATCAGTTAAAGTAAAGGAGATGGGTGGAAGAATGTGATTGAAGCTGCTATAAACATCAAAACTCCCTCTTAGCTAGGGAGGATACTTCCAGCTGCACAAGTCAGATCACCTCATCATGATGACTACCACTATGGCTACAACTATGAGTGGAGAAGAAGAATATCACCTCATTGTGATATCAAATATCACCTCAACATGATATCAACCATATTGGATACAACCATGTATGGTATGTACAAGTGTTCATCACTTGCATGATGTTGTCACCTCAACATGACATTCACCATGGATCTCCTAGAGGGTGAAACACAAGTACACAAAAAAATCATCACAGACTCTCTCACATGATGTTGTCATGGAGTCACACACATGACATCCACTATGACTCTCTCAAAGGGTGGAAACAAGGGCTTTAACCTCAAATCTCAAAGAGAAATGCATTGACAAGGGATTTCACCTCGAACTTCGCTCACAGAGAAGAACTCATTAAATAAGTGATTTCACCTTAAACTTCTCTCACAAAGAAGAACTCATTAAACAGGCTCACTGATGCTGAGACTCTTTCTCAGTTAAGGCTAGATTCTCCATCATACCAATCTTATCTTGAAAGTACACAAACTTGATTCTGGAGAGAGGCTTGGTGAGAATGTCTGTTGTCTACTCATCCGTGCTAATATACCTTAGCTGTATAGCCTTCCGCAGTACCATATCTCTAATATAGTGATAGTTGATTTCAACATGCTTGGTTCTATCATGAAACATAGGATTGACTTAAAGCTTCACGCAACTTTGGTTATCATAATGAATGATAGTAGGGGCATGTGCAGGATCATCATGGAAAAAATAGGCCCTTAAGTGGCAAAAAATTTAGAAAAATCAGAGTTAGGCAACTTGACGTAAAAATTTGAATAAATTATCTATATTATTTCAAAAATATGTAAGAATAGAATTTGTAGCAAATTGAATGTAGTTTCTAAACTACTAGGTTTATTTTTTAAAACAAAATCTATTTGGTTTGAAATTTCAATGTAGTAGTACTTAAATTTTAGGGAAAAAATAAGAAGTAGGTGTCTATCTGACCACCCTAACCACAATAAAATGATAATATTTTTTATAAGATTTTAGATATAAGTAGAGGACTCATGTCCGATGTGATGCATATTTTTTATAATTTTTTCCAAGTAATTAATTATAGATTTTTTATTACAACTTTTAAAAAATATAAAAACTTGTACGTCTAACCACCTTAACTCATTCAAAACTTCATGAAATTCAATATATATTTTTAATCCTATAGTATATGAAGTATAGAATGTGACACATGTTTTGGATTAAAAAATATGATACTGTTTGAAAGCTATAGATGTTTTTCAATCAGCCTATCAATTAGGCTTTTAGTCATAATTCAAATAGAAAATGAATAATAATTATTTATTAAATTCAAAATAAAGCATAATTTATATTGGTAGAAAAATGAGAATCTCCTTTAAAACCCTTTTGTTTCATTAATTTTGGGTTAAAAAAAGTTGTCACCACATACCCTACAAATACCCATCATATTGCCACTTTTTGGCCCATCATGATCCTACACATACCCGTAGGCTCCATTGATTGTTCAAACAATCCTACAAGGAGCTTACGAAGCCACACTACTTCTTGAGTTACCATACAAGTTGCAATATACTCTGCCTCTACTGTACTCAATGCCACAGATGACTACTTCTTGTTGCACCAGGATATCATAGTAGAACCCAGACTAAAGCAACAACTAGAGGTGCTCTTCCGATCTGTGACACACCCTACCCAATTAGAATCGGTGTAATTGTGTAGCTCCAAGTCTGCATTTGAAGAATATCTCAACCCATATCCAACTGTGCCACACAAGTATCTCAGGATGTGTTTTGCTACAACAAGATGTATGGGTGGGTGCATGAAGTTGGTCGCACTTTTGTGGCCAAATGGGGAAAAAAAATTGGAAAGATATAATGGCGTAGATTCTCACTTGCGTTATGTGATTTTAAAAAGAAAAAAAAGTGAAATATATGTATCATTGCTTTTCTTGTTTATCAACTTTGCCTGCGACCAAAACCCTCAATTTCGTGCTACAGATTCACGGGAGGAGGAAGGATTTCTACCTACCATTCATATGAAACGGTTGGATTTTGTTTAAAATATGGTGCCCGCGATGAAGAAGAAGAGATATGGAGGTAAGTATTGTTTTGTTATTTTGTTAGTTTAGAAATTGTTTTATTTTGTTTTAGGTTAGATTTGAATTTATCTTTTACAAAAATTTGTAGGAAATCCTACAAATCTCAATAAGAAGGAGATGGTCCTCAACAGCAAATCCTCAACAAGAGTAGCCTGCCCCCCACCATTCTCTCAATTCCCTCTTGGCACTCAAGAAAATTTGAGGAGTGAAATTGAGAACAATAGAAAACAACTTGAGGATCTTATCAATAGGTTGAGTGATCCAAATGCTTCAACCACAGAAAGAATGCTTCTAGCAAATTCATTGAAAGACATGTTAAAAATGTAGATGCAATCACCCAACAAATATCTGGATGGCAAGATAGGAGGCAGATAGCTAGGGCATATTATGCAGACAAATTATCATATAAACAAGTAAAAGATTTAAAAATTACTAAAGGTGATTTGTGCTCTCTATTCAATGACCCTAAAACAAATCAAAATCTTACCCTCAATGCAAAGAGGTTTCTTATTCATTGGTGCCACCTGCAGAGATTAGAACTTCATTTTATATGAAAGATGGTATAGTGGTCTTTGATTACCCCGCGTGCAATAATTGTGAAGTCCCCCAATATTTTCTTAGGCCCTCCACAGTGAATTTGTATTGGACTTGAGAGCCGGCTGATATGAGGAGGGAGGAGGTGGAGATTACGACAGGGATGGGCGGGTGCATAGCAGGATCCCTATCGGCAAGGAGATGACCTGCTTGCTAGGCAACCCATGTGAGTAGATTGATGCTGGATTGCGAAGGAGAGTGTCGACATAGAGACATTAAGGCGATCCTGTCATCATCACACTAGCTCTGTGTATAGTGCCGTAAAGGGAGTCTTGGGTGGTGGCCTTTGAACCCAAGTGTGTTGTCAATCTGGTAGGCCGACTTGTTCCTGTGACCCTGCACTTTCGGGGAGGGTGCCCTACGGAGGATCCCTTGCTACCCTTAACTTCGATCCATTATACCATCTCTACGGTGGTGATGGAAGGGTGACTAACATTTTGCATATATGGCATTAACACTTTCGGGTAAAATTCAACATGTTCATTAATTTAATTTATTAAGTTCGTTTGTGAAATGCAAGATTAACTTGTTTGGTTTTTATTATTTTTTAATAAAATTAGAGGGACCACGATTAGCCAGTGGATACCGATTACACCTACTTATTTGCAGTACACCTATCGGTGGGGTATGTAAAGTTAGTAAACAATTATAAATTTATTACATGTGTTAATAATTTGTTTTATGAGGATATTATTTTAATACGTGATTTTGGATGTTGAATAGGGTACTATTGGAGGTTTCAAGGAAACACCTCCAAGTGCCAGTAGATTTGATCAAATGTTCATGGAGGTAATATAGAATATAAAGAGAACTTAAGTAATGAATTCTAAGTTTAATAGATTTATTGTAGTTTATATATATTCATATGTATTGTTGGTTACGTTGCATTACACATCATTTAAACAAAGCATTACTTCAAATTCAATAACTAATAATCAGAAATATATCTTTTTAATACTTGTACTCAAAATTTTGTTCATTAGATCTCATACATTATAAGTCATCACATGGATCACTATTGTAACTTTTTGTGATTGAATAATTTGTTGTTTTATTTTCAGATGTTGGTGACAGAAACACCGCCAAACGTTACAAGGGCAATGGATATTGGTGTTTCCTCTGCTATACAATCCTCGATGGATCTGATAGGGGATGTATGAGACAAATTACTAAATTTCAATTTACATTCATTATAGATGAACTAGTTCTAGTGAAAAATCAAACCATTATTGATTCGTAGTTTAATTCCTATTTTGATGGTTTATATAGGGCTTGAGCACGCTTGAGCATCAACGTGCAAATATTTCCATCGAGGAGAGTGATCGTGAGATGGCGATAAGTGATTATTTTGTTAAATATATTAATTTTTATAATGTAATTTCTATATATTAATGTCTTTACTTCTTATTGTAACAGTTGAAACTTCACCAGGAGCTAAACACTAGGAGGTGCAGTAGGAGCACTCCTCGGGCACAACAGAAACGGGTGACAGAATTATAGCCATCGGATCACCCAACAAAGGGAAAGAAAATTGTATTTGAACCAGAGCATGGAGATAAATGAATTTTGAATGCACAGAGCCCTTTGTTGTATGCCTACATGGCAATTTTGTACATATTTTGTATTGGATATATTTGACATTATATTCCTATATGGCATTCTCGTGAGCCTATATGGCTATTTTGTAACTAAATTTTATACTTATATCGACATAGATTGATGTATGCGTACATGCTATTTGCTTAATACAAATATTTTGTATCGATGGTGTCCATATTTGCATTATAAATTCATGGTTCAATAGATATGAGTTACATGTATTCAAGTGTATACTTTACAACTTACGCACATATACTTTTTGACTTACGTGTGAACATCGAAAAGTGTGAAAATTTATGTGTTTGGAAGTCAAATGTAAGCCAATTTTGCAATTCTTAGTTCTTGCATACTCGATCTTATGGACTTATATTCCTTCCTAGCACATATTGTGAATATTTCTCATTTGGTGTAGAAGACAAATTCCTCATTTTTGAACCACTCATAGCAAAGAGATTCACAATAAGACTTTAGCATTGGAACACTACTCCATACTTCTCTTGTCTAGACCATAAAGGATTGAAAATTCTTAATTTGATGCAATGATAGTAGTGAGATGAGAATTTATATACCCATGCCTATTTTGAAACTTCGCATCTAATACTGCATCAACAAGAACTTAAGAAGTGTTGCATAAGAGTGTTAGGTTTGATAGGCCTTCTCTTCCTAAGGGAGCTGCATCTTAATTTTGAACAAATTTTAAACAAAACATTTTACCTAAAAGCTTCAAACCTAGATGACATATTTGGCTAAGTCTATCTTGAAAATTATCAATGCGTTCAAACTCTAAAGGAGATTCTCCCTAAAAAGAAAACTTTACCCTTTTTCCCAAGGAAAAAAATTGCAACAAGTTGCATGTGATTTATCTTATTTCTTTCTCACAGTTCCTGGTCAATCATTCATGGCTCAGGATAGTTCCATTCCAAGGCAAGGACAACCAAAAAATCACTAAGATTCTTCTACGATCTACAAGAAAAAGGTTTTGGTTCTTTCACAATGTAAATAATTATGTAACACCGTTTTCTTGTTTTCCTTCCACACAGAAAAATGTTCACACTTTTTAGATTGATCAATGATCAATAATGGGTGATGTAAACATGACATTTTTATATTTGAACTTTAATTTATAATTTTGTATCATGACATTCGAGTAGATCACT
>VDFB02178437.1:0-38981 GCA_007258455.2 Sequoia sempervirens
AGGGACTTGACCATTGTATCCATGTAAGATTAGAATAGGATGGCATTCATATTATATCGTGTTGGAATGGAATTTCTCATATGTACTAGGATTTTATTGTGCTTTCATGTTCCAAACATAGAAGTAGCAGCCACAACACTATAAGATCTGCAATGGCCTTGCAAACCAAATTACGGTTATATAAATCACCACTAAACTGTTGCAACATCCTATAGTGACTTCATTTTAAAGCATATATAAATTTGTGCAAAAAAAAACAAACATAAATATCATAAGAGTTTATGTCAACATCATAAACCAGATATCAATCTGGAATTATAAATATAAATACTTAGTATTTTTATGCTTTCCTCTTTGGTGGTTTTGTGAATGACAAAATGACAAATCCCAACAAGAACAATATTAAGAAGAAACTAAGGCATGACAGAATGGAACACAATATTAAATGTGAGAGGTTTGGAGTTCAGAAAATCAAAAATATGGATGCAAACTTTTTAATCCAAAAGAACACATTAGACCTATTTTCTCAATATTTTCTAATATACATCTTTCTAATATATTGTCCAACTGACATTTGACTACTCTTCCTCAATTAAAGAATCCCCAATCCCAAGTTCGGAGTGTTATTCATAATGCATAGAAGATTTTTCACAGAGAATCCCCTTGATCATGATTATGGTCAGTGGTTCTGCTTATGGGAAGCAAAAGGAATAATCAATGAACCACATACTTTAAAACTCAGCTCTTCCAATATTCAAAAGTGAAATTTCTATTTGGATTCCAATTGTTTAATATTATTGAAACAAAGACAACCTACAGTACATTGAAGGAAGAACAACCATATAAATAATAAGCATATACAATCATTTAGTCCCAAAAGCCAGTAAACAACCAAAGAATGCCAACAAGTAGGAATTTGCCATTAAAATAGATTATGTGCCAAAGTTCACAACCCAGGTCCCAGAGCAAAGAAATTCAATGTGACCAAGGATAATGAAACTGCATACCAAAAGTTACATTATATTTTGGGTTAAGCTCCACCCTAAACTGCAGCCTCCAACGGAAGATTAAAGACATGTCAAAAAAAGTAGTTATACATTGCTCTGCTTGTATGAGGTCGTATCAAGCACTTGCTTTCCACACATAGAACAAACACCTGCAAGGGATGGCAGTGTCAATCAGTAGTCATTCAAATCAGTATTATCAGCACATACCTTTTTGTCTAATTTATTCTGGTAAACTGTTACTTAAGCAGAAGCCTAAAATCTTTAAGCACATACCTTTCTTGTAGGCACAAGACAGGCAATACTTGCCCTCTTGGTGCAATTGCTGCTTGCATATGGTGCATTTTGCTGTCCCATACGGTGTCCACCTGGTGCAATAGTTCATAAGAATTGTGTAAGTACAGAGAGAACTAAGTTTTAAAAAGTAAAAAATCATACAAGGTGCCTGCTTATTCTTGTGCGTGGATTCATAACAACAGATCAAATACAAAAAATAATATATGTGTAGTCATCAAGAAAACCAAGTTCAGGAATAGCAATCACATTACTGTTCCTGTGCCCCCATCTCCTGACGTAATATAAACATAACCTTATTCATGTATTCCTATAACCTATCATCACTGTACCATGCCTGTATATATAGGGTATAGAAGTATATGAATGAGGTTATGGTTATATTATATCAGGAACTCAATCAAGCAAATTTTACATATATTATTCTTAATTGAATACCTGGATTTAGTGTAATTGGACAAACACAGTCTGCATACAATATATATACCCTTATTCGTATGCTCCATACCCTATTTCAAAATGAGTTCCCATCTCTTTACTGGTACTCGAATCCCAAGCCTCCCAGCAACAATGATAAACATACTCTATCCTAAATTCCTAAATAATGAACAGATACAGTATGTGTATATACACAAATTGCATCCATCTAATTTATTCATATACAATAAAACATCGTACCTATCATCTTTCCAAATAATATGAGTGTGTATACATACACATTAATTGAACAGATTAATCATGCGTATTTTAACACAGTTTATCTATCCAGTTATTAAGAATTTAGTCCCCCAATTAAGCAAACCCTTAGTGATATTGTTTAATTTTCAAATTGTTGTTTTTTATTTGTAATATATTAAAAAGGCTCCTAAAAATGAAAAGGGGTTTGGTTATTTAGGGTAAGTTGCCTGTGCTTCTTGGATAATAGCTTGTTCTCATTGACCTTACGGCCCCCACTTTCAGAAGTATTGCTTGCACCCTCTTTCCATTTGTCAGGTACAATCACCTTTGACAGCTTCTTTTCGCCTGTAATTACACATTACAGATCTGTAAAAAAATCATGGATTTGCGAAATTATTTCGGAAAAATCTTTTGTTCGTAAGCTAATGAAAGAATCCAGCTCCTTACACTTCTCGCAGACCATGATATTGCTTTAACCGGACGTGTCTGCCAATCAGTAGTCAGCTCGGTATTTCAAATAAATTTGTTTTCGCCTGTTTTGTCACCTCTTAACAGCGCTAATCCTTGTTGCAGCTTTGAACTATTTCCTCGCTGTGAAACCTTAAGTCGTGGGTTTGGAATATTAGTAGGTGAGAGAATGTGTTAACAAAAAAAAATCTTCTTTTATTTTCAATTTGATAATTATTTATATTGTAAATTATTAATATTTAATAATAAATATAAATTTAAATAATAGGATAATTTTTTCACAGTCCATGAAAAATAATAGTTATTCATCATCTGGACGAGGACAATGATGGATCACTGAGTGTGATTTGAAACTTCAATTCAAAAAATTATTCACAATTAAAACCATAAACATTCATTCTATAAATGTAAATGTACAAAATAAAATAAAAATTGTTTCCATCCTATCATTGTCTTTTTAAATAAAATAAAATAATGAAATGAGTATAGAGTAAGTTAAAAATGTTCTATTTTTTATAATGATTTTACAAGTGTTTTATAGGTCTTAGAAATAAATAAGTTCAAAAGTAAAATAAAATAGCTTTATGTGTTTTTTCATTTATTTAATTGTTTAAATTAATACTTCTCTTATTTATAAATATATGAAGTAAATAATTTGTTTTGTTTTTATTTCTTTTTCAAAATTATAGAAAAAATATTTAATTATTTTGTAATTTAAGAAATAAAATAACATGTAAACTTTGACATTATTGATATGAAGTAGATAATTTATTAAAATTGTAGATAAAATATTTTTAAAATATTTATCTTAAAATACCAAACACCAAGAGAGATATCTCTAGCCTCTTTTAAATGGATGTATTTAAGATATCTATACTAGTTTATATATCCTTGGAATAACATAAAATATTAGGACAAATATAAATAAGTAATTATAAATATATTGTATTAGATAAAGGCATTGAGATAGAAACATATAGATGATTGAATTGAAAATAGAATGTAAAAAGAAATAATAAAATAATATTTTGAAAGTGGAAATGAAGAGACTAAAAAAGATTATGACCAATGATTGTTGCTCAATTATGATATTAGAGATCTAAGATGAATAGGATGCAATGATTGTGATTTGTGAGTTATGTGAGTGTGCAAAAACTAGGTTAAAGACATATCAACAACACTATTCTCAACAACTATAAATTTGACCTTATCTCAAACTAAACTCTATCTATAGATTTGACCCTATGATTTGTAGACCTTTGATACTTGCAAATGAGATTTTTATGCACTTATAACTTGCAATAAAAGAATTAACTAAACATACACTTGGAATTGAAAAACTTTGTAGCATTGAGGAATACCATTGGAGTTTGTTATGCAAGGATCTTTGCCTGAGATAAAATATATTGATCAAATCAATAATTTTGATAAATATTGGAAGACATCAAGCATCAAATACAAATGGCAATGATGTAGTTTTGATGGTGATAAGTGTTTGAAACTTGATACTTGAACAAAATGTAAAAGGATAATAAAAAGGCCTAATGCAAGAACTAGGGTTTTAGAACTTGTTGATAAAAAGGTTGAGGCATTCAAAAAATTGACACAAAATGGTATTGCTAAAAGAGGGATGAACGGTTTTGAGAAGAAATGTTACTAGTGAGTGATTCTAAATGGGGGATAGGAAAAACTTAGTGTTAAGTGATGATAAATGATTGGGGGTGATGTCCTTATATACATGGCCTCTGTGCACAATTTGAAATTTTTGATGTGATAGTTAGCACAAGATAACTAGGTGGAATTGAGTCAAATTAGGCCTCGACTTAAATTTAGATTTTAAAAACTTGGATCAATCATGTAGCTATGTAAATGACCTACGCTAGATCCACATCCATAATTTTAAACTTGACAAAAACTAATAATTTTGGATATAGGAATTGTCTAAGAAAATGTTATGTTATTTTATGGTTAAGTTGAGTTTGAGGTTTAGTGGAGCACCAAATCAATTGAAATCGTGTGTTAGTGGAAAGAATCTAGGATGCCCATGCAAAGTGATGTAAGACAAAGGATAAAAGTACAAGATTTAATATTTTCATCATTACATCGCTACTACTTTGGTGTGCTTGTGAATCTATATGAGCAAGCATAACAAAGTAAAAGATAAAGATAAACACAACTAGTAAAAAAATAGCTCAAGTAATGATCTAAATTTTTCTTATGAACTACATAGAAACTTTGAGAATGATTGGTAATAATATGCCTCCTAATTTCATGTGTTCTTGAAAGGTGTATACATGAATCAAGGAGAGAAAGAGAGATTGGGAAAAATAAATAATGATAATGTGCATATAAAAAGTGATCATAAGCATGATAAAATAGGTATAAAACATAAGCATGAGACACTTGAGCATGAAAAATCTAAGAAAATCAACAAAAAATCAAAGATGCAATCTAATATATACTTACATTTGTGTGTATGGAAGATGCCCCCACTTTTGATCCCTAATTGGGATAATCATGAATGTATGTAACCTACAAAGAGTATAGAAGAACATAAAATAACAAGAGTAAGTGAAAAGTATAAAACAAGAACCTTGCATCACCTCGGGCCCCCCCAAAGTGGCAAGAGCAAGTGAAAAGTATAGAATATAAAATAGTATGTGTAAATCATAAATGTAAATAAATTTAGGTCTCAAGTGAAACCACAAGAGGTATCGTTGGAGTAAATGGGTCTTTACCTAATAACTAATTAATCATTAATTAATTAGATTTTAATTACTTAAGCTAAACTTAGGAGTTGCTTTTTATTATTAGATTGTGAGAGCTATGTTTGCTTTTGTGTTGCCTCATTGTATTAGATGATGACACTTGTCTCAATCTAATCAAATTTTAATCTAGGCTTTTCTCTTTTTGCTTTTATAAGCATTCACCTTCACTATAATCATTTGTTTTTAGGTTATTACATCAATACAATTTCTCAAGTTTTTGAGCACATCATCTTGGGCAGATCTCTCTTTGTAACATAATTACTTGCAGAGTGAATTTTGGGAGGTTGTGGGGGTTCCAATCTTTCCTAACATGAAGCTCTCCAAAATCCTGGCCTCCTATTTTAATTTGATGAATTTGGCCTTGAAAAAAAGAATTAGTTGCATCCTAGAATTAGAAAAAACCTTGTCATTAAGTTTAGGCGGTCAAAACCCTAAGAAGTATTTATCGTTTTATGAAATCGATGACTTTTGTTTAGAACTTTTCTAGACCGCAAGTTTCAAGGTATAAATATCATAAAATTGTATGGATTTGTATGATTGTATAGTGCCATATGTCATATGCCACCATTGCTTGCACAAATAGGTAAAAAAATCACTATGTAGGTTTTTTTAATTCCTAGCAAAATAAAAAAAACAACAAAATTTTAGGAAAAGTCGGTAGACAAAAACAATTTTTTTGGAATGTTTTTCAAAGGTGAATATTTGGAATATTCCTCAAGAATATTTATAGGAATATTCTTCTCTCCACCCTTCATTCTTGTTGCCATAGCTTCACTCCCACACCACCTCCATCATCGCTTAGCTGACTACTCTGCCACAAGCGTTGCTCTTCCCCTCAATGCCTAGCCCCAGTCATGTGGGTGACGAGGGGCTAGGGCCCATTGCTCAACACCCAAAACCAATCCCCTTGTCCATGATAGGATCGGGGGCTATTTTTTTAGCTCCTTATTTGACCTAGGGGCCAAATTAGGCAACTTTTAATAAATCAAGTATAACTTGGGTGTCTAATAGATCCATTTTTTATAAACTTATATTGTTGGAAAGATGGTTTCGAGCCCGA
The DNA here is from genome assembly GCA_007258455.2 of Sequoia sempervirens. Classification (NCBI taxonomy): domain Eukaryota; kingdom Viridiplantae; phylum Streptophyta; class Pinopsida; order Cupressales; family Cupressaceae; genus Sequoia; species Sequoia sempervirens. Next base: position 6,273 of record VDFB02178437.1, read on the forward strand.
TACGATAGTGTAGGTAATTTTTCCATATTTTTATAATGATTTAATTTATAGGCCTCTGAAGTTAGATCAAGTTGTTTTCACTCAAGAGGGCATAACTTTTGACTCAGTGATTAGATTTTCTTGATTCAAGCGACATTGGAAAGCTAATTCAATCCTCTTCACAGATATTAGACCTATTTTCCAAAACATTAACCAAGTAATTTTTATTTCAATCAGGTCTCAAATTTTATTTTTTGGTTATTATCTTGGAAAATATGCAAATAGGTCAATTTTTTGGGGATCAAATGGGAATTGTTCTATTTTGAGGGGATCTGTATTGTTGTATCAATTTATTACTGTAATTTTTCATCATGGATCCAACACATATTTCTCCACTCACTCCATACAACTTCTATAGTTGTAAATCACAAATGGAGATACATCTAAAGAAATTGGGTTTATATAGAGTGACCATGGGCACAAAACTTGAACCTCAAGTTGTTGCTATGTCTCCTGATCTTCTCTTTCATGTTGAATCTTGCATCACACCCAATCATATTTGGAGTCAATTAGAGTCCTTATTTGGAAGCAGGATACTATGATAGGATTTCAGTTGGAGAATCAACTTATCAACTTGAATCCTCAAGATTTTGATAGAATTCAAGACTTATTCACCAAACTCAAGTCTCTCAAATTACAGTTGACACAATGTGGTATTAAAAAAGAGGACACTCAATAGATTATTTCCATCCTTGCCAAGATTGGTCCTAATTATTCAATTTATGTTTTACCTTTTATGTCATGAGAGATGCACTTGGTTCCAGATTCACTATGCCTTCACTTGATGATTTTTCTACATCACTCACTTAGGAGCAAGAAAAGTTGGTACAGATGGGCTCATTGAAGTCTTCCAAATCATAGGCTCTTATTGCATCACCAGGAACTAGAGATATGTAGGCTTCAAATGGAAAGGGAAAGAAACAAAAATAAAAGGATTCTAAGTTAAATGAGAAAGCCAAGGAATCACATTCATATGATACCTCGTATTCTTCTTCCTCTTCTAAATGAGACTCATCTAAGAAGGATCGACCAAAATGTGCATATTGCACAAAGACAGGACATGATGAGCATCAATGTTATGCAAAGAAAATTGATGAGTTGAAGCATCTTCTACAAAAGAATCATATTCAGTTGCCTTCATCCTCTTCTTCCACTTTAGAACCTTCATAATTAGGGTTAGCCACCATGTCACATGGAGTCGACAAGATGAAATTCCACACTCTCTTTGCATCCACCAATCTATAGTCCAATATATGGCTTCTTGATTAAGGAGCCTCGCATCACATGGCTTCGTCTTTAGGTATGTTATCTTCATATGAGCCTTGCACATTATTACATATTTTGATGGGGAATAACACTTATATGATTGTTACGAGGAAAGGATACATATATGTTGATGGTGGCACATTTCATGATGTACTTTACATGTCCCTTCATTATCTTCTAATCTCCTTTCCACCTATTAGATTGCACGTAGTAGGGCAAGTAAGATAGTAGAGTTCACTCCAAATTTAGTGCTTATCAGAGACCTACATAGTAGAGATATTCTTACAGTTAGGACAGTACATCATGCCTCTTAATTGTATGCCTTCTCTCATTTTTCTCCATATGAGCTTGCACTACCATTGATTGGTCTTCACTCTCATGCATCTAGAGTGGATCATATATTTGAGGATAAGTTTGGTCACTTGAACCTCATTATTACTCATTGTCTGCCTTGGTTTCATAGAAGTTCATTGACTAAAAAAAGGGTACTCAAATTTTGAATGCTAAAAACATCACCAAGTTTGACCATGTCTTCCATAAGATAAACATGCTTTCCTTTCTCTATTTGGGAATGCTAGACTTAGATAGTCCATAGCTTTTGAAGTGAGGGACAATTGCATGAAGTCCTACATTTGCTAAGGCAATCATTTGATGATGACATGCATATCAAGAAACCCATGCAACAACAACCAATCTAGACTTGTAATCACCTCATTAAGACATTATGAGAGCAACAAGCTAAGATGAGAGGATTGAAGACTAAAAAACCATGGCTCTCCTAGCCAACCAAGGTACCAAATTCAGTAATGAGGACTATAATTCAGTTGACAGCCTCACTAAGGAGGAGAGCATTAGTTGAAGAGTAGGAAAGATAACTTTAAGAAAGTAATCAATGACTTTAGCATGCTAAATATTATACTTAGAAATAAAAGGAGCATCCTCTAAAAAAGAGAATAAGTGGAGAAAGAAGAGGAGGATACATCATGAGATGAAGGAGAAAAGAGAGAAGACTCGTTATTGGTAAGAAAGAAGCCTTCATCAAAGAGAGGGTTGTCATAAAGGACAAAGCCACTCATGGGTATGTGAGACATGAGAAAAGGACACTAATAATAAAAGATAAGGTCAATAAGGAAAGATGTAGGTGATTTGTTTGAAGGATTCCAATATTTTCCTTAGAAGGTTAAATTATTTTAAGAAAAGATAAAATTTTATTTTATGTTTGGAAGAAAATGGAAGGAGATAAAATATTTTTCTTTCAAATTGGTGGGTTTACAAAAACCTGAAAGAGAATTTAAGCTATGTTTACTTTTAAATTACATAAATAGAGTTGGGAATTAAAATTGGAATAACAAAATAAAATACATAAACTAAAAATAGTTATTAGAACTAGAAACAAAAATAAAAAGGAACCAAAAGAAAAACTAAATTATCCCAATGATAGGATGCTAGCATGATGTGCTATTGTCTAATTCTCATAATATCATCTAGTCCACACACTATCATCTATAGTCAATATAGAACTCAAGTACTTTCTAGAATCCATATGACTTGCACATAGGAATACATAATCACACTAGCATAATATTATGCTTGAACTAATAAAAAGGTACATGAATTTTAAAAACAAATTTAAAAATAACTATTTTAAGTGAAATATTATACTAACAAAGACAAGAAGACAAAACTTAAACCTTAGTGTAAGATAAGCTCCGAGAAGTGTATAATTTGGACATAAAGGAAGGTTGGGGTTGCTTAGGAACTTGCCTTTAGGTTAAGAACCTATTTTAGTCTTTTAGCCTCTATGAGAAGCCAATAGAATGAGGGAAGATTGAAGAGTGTGTTTTCTTAAACCCTATTCGTGTCTAGGACTAAGAACAGTAATAATAAAACAAATAAATCTACAAGCATTAATCCTTGGTCTATGGGGGAGAAACAACCTAGTGAGTATGGAAGGAAAAAATAAGTGATTACTCCATAATGTCAAAGGAAACAAGAAAATACTAAATAGTAAACAAAGAGAGAAGAATAAAGAACAACAAATTAATCTTCATGATAACAATGGAAGAGGCTTGTGAGGTCAAGGAGGCATGCTAGAATATTGGAATGCAACAACATGCTATAGAGAGTTGAAAAATATTGTAGGTTGCATAGAAGAGTTCAAGTTTTCATGAATAATGAGGATCCAATCTTCTTGGGAAGAATGAGAGGGAAGCCTAATAGACATTCCAAATGTAAAGGTGGATGTTCAACCTCCAAAAAGTGGGCGAACAATGGTTACAAACAAATTTTTAGAATTTTAAGGGACAATGGAAAGTTAGAAAATGAATGTTATACTATTATATAATTAGAGGACATTAGCACATTACATGTATATTCATGCATCACACTAGTGTCTAAGAATAATGCATTCCAAAACTTCACCTTGGATGGGAATAACAACATAAAACAAACATAAGGGAACACATAAAACAAGGCATTATGAGTGGGTAAAGGGCCATGGTTGGGCTAAAATGATCCTAAAACATAAGTATACAAGAGGTATAAATCAAAGTGATCCTAGGACATAAATTGATAATTTTAAGGTATGCAATTTTTTACATTAAAATATTCAATCTTAGAGCATGGTTATGTTGTGAAAATTTCTCTATATTCAAAGTATATAGATATCCTATGAAGCATCAAGGCTTTGATATTGCATTGTAACACCTATTATTAAATAATACATTAGGTGTTTACTTTGGAGGATGGGTTCTTTCTTTACAAGGGTTTTGGTAGGGTAAATATTGTGTTTTCTCTCTCTCTCTCTCTCACTCTCTCTCATGTCATTTCTATACTAAATTATTTAGATATATTTTATTTACATTATTCTCCTCATTGTAGATTAGTCAGGACATTGTCACACTTTCCTTTTAGAAATCTCTGTTAGGTCACATTGCATCTTAGTTATTGTAGGAAAAATGAAGTGATAAAGTGAGGGTAATGTATATTTGGGTAATAGGGATAATAATATCATCCATCCACTTAACCTACATTATATTAACACCATTGAAACTATATATATATATATATATGAATTAGGTGGAATAAGAAAATAGTGTGTATGTTTAGGCATGCTTGATGTGGAATTATCAATAGATTTAGGTGAGTTGCTTTAACTTCCCTATCACAAAAATTGTCCACATTTGTACAAAAAAAATTCTAAGGATTGACTTAAAGGAAGTTTCAATTTGTTCATAATTGTCAAAACAATTCTCTCATAAGAATTTTTTTTATATTATGATGTAACTTAATTATGGATTAGTGTAGTTAGATAGAACATGACTATGTTGGCACTTTAAAACATCAAAGATGATGAGTTTTCCTCAAGGGTTGCCAAAATATATGCAAACTATGTCATGTGTTTGTGGGTGATAGTTGCTTTGATCAATGTCTAGGCTACAAATGACATGGAGAGATTTATGTACTTAAAATATAAAATTTGAATCACAAATAGCTTAGGTGGTAAACACTTTGTATATTTTTTTAACTTCCATGTTGATGATAATGGAAACTCATGAAAATCATGCTTTGAGTAAAATTAAATTTATCCAACATGTTGATAAAATCTAAACATGCAACTATTTAGGAGAGCTACATGCCCCTAATTATCTATACGAGATATATAAGTAGTCCTTGGTGGTTGACTTACAAAAATATGTTGATTATAGGGATTTTGTGTGATGTTGAGGACTTGCCTCATTTAGTTCAAGAATGTAAGTTAAGTAAGCTAGTTGTGTCATATAAAAGAGACACATGTAGCGTGACATAATAATAAATATGTTTATATGAATCAAAAGAAAAGTATAAGGAAAGTTAGCATAAAAAATAATACATTTATTGACTGATTAGATAAGGTTCTCAATAAGGTATACTCAATCTTACAATGTTTCTCACTTGTTTAGGGTACATGAGAGACTAATTGTATGCAATCCTCACTTAAAAATCCATAGGGACAACAAATACTTATAAACCTTAGGGAAATAAAAAAATTGGATATGAATTTGGAATTAGATTAGATTATCAAGGTCATAGAAGTTCATTGACTAAAAAAAGGGTACTCAAATTTTGAATGCTAAAAACATCACGAAGTTTGACCATGTCTTCCATAAGATGAACATGCTTTCCTTTCTCTATTTGGGAATGCTAGACTTAGATAGTCCATAGCCTTTGAAGTGAGGAGCAATTGCATGAAGTCCTACATTTGCTAAGGCAATCATTTGATGATGACATGCATATCAAGAAACCCATGCAACAACAACCAATCTAGACTTGTAATCACCCATTAAGACATTATAAGAGCAACAAGCTAAGAGGAGAGGATTGAAGACTAAAAAACCATGGCTCTCCTAGCCAACCAAGGTACCAAACTTGTAGTTGGTCTCACTTAGAAATTTGCTTTGGTACCATTCACTAAATATAGTTGTTGCTAAGGTCAAACATTGTCATGTTTCAACACCAATTTCTTTTCAACAACATCATCTAGCTAAAGTTATTGTTCTTAAGGGCTAGCTCCACCAAATAATGCAGATGACAAACTATTGTCAAAAAATTGCTCATTAAGTTCATAAGTTACAAATTGATTGAGTTTATAAGGATTTAACTTATAAAGAAATTAGAAGTATCTAAAACAATCAAGACTCTTAACTTCTTGAATCTAAACATTGTAAATTTATTAGAGTCATATGATATTTCCACAATGCATTATAGATGAATTGGAAAGCTTTTGAGAAAAAATGTGTGAATTTTTGCATCAACATTTTGGATCACACTTTATGATCCATCATTAAAAAATTTCTCCTCTTTTAATGATAAATTAGAGAATGTGACCTAAAACATTAATATAAAAACTCACATAATCTTTTTTAAAAACTTTCCAATTCACTATAACCTTATATTTAATAAATAACTAAAAATATAATTTATTTATTTTTTATTTTATTATTTGTACAATCTAACTATAATAATAATATTTAAAATAATCATTTTAATAAAGATAGGCTAGTAAAAAGTCGTGAAAATAGATCTTATAAAATTTTAAAAATCTTGAAGATATTCTAAAGAATATTCACATGGATTCGACAAGGATAATGTAGAAAACTCATCAATATGATTAGTCAATTTAAAATAAAAAAATTAACGAAATGGCCTAATTAAAGCCCTACTGTTAAAGTAAAAAGAGCGAGGCCATGCCATGGCGGGCGAACAAGAGGAGGAAATTGTCTACTTGCTGGGGAACAAACAAGGCAGCGACGTTGTCCTCTACTTACTCTCGAAGCAGTCCAACGCTGATAACCCAGAGATCCCCGCTTCGAAACTCTGCATAGGCCTCCACTCAGAAATCGTTCAAAAGAAATCGGAGTATTTTCGAGTCAGCCTTTCAGACAGATGGACCGCAAACAACCAGGAATCGAGCTCAACCAAAACAATTCTTCGCATAGAAGACTGTCAGGAAGACATGGCCGCGTGGCAAGAATGCCTGCGCCTCATGTACTCCGATACCCTCGCTTTGAAAACCTTCGGCAGCGTGCGCGAAGCTCTGAATATTTTAGCGGTCTCGGCAAGATTAGTGTTTACGGACTGCGCGGAAGCCTGCTTGAAATTCCTGACGAACGTAGCGTGGAACACTCTGGAAGAACGCGAGATAAGGGACGTCCTCGAAACCCTAGACATCCCCGCCCCCTCTGATCTGCAGGTAGGGTATCTTGTCAGTTTTTCTTTCTGAATGTTATATACACCTATCTTTACGTTAACTAGAAACTACGCAAATGTATATTTACTTCACTAACCTGTAATGCTGTGCTGCTTTGGAAATTTATTTTTGGCTGGCAGCCACTGCTCAACTGTTAGGGGTTATTTACATTTGATTTGTTAGCAGAATTGTTAATTTTTTCTCCTAATTTTACCCAAGCAGCCAGCAATTTGTATTAATAATTATTAATAATGCATTTGTACAATAAGAATTAGAAAGAAAAATGAAGTCAAAATGTAAAAGGAAGAAATTTGTGGGCCGTTGGTTTTGTAGCAATGATTTGCTGAAAGCCCCCTCTTTTCCAGCCCACCAATTCCTAAAGGAGTTGCTCCATTAAAATAGGAAAAAGATTCCAAATTATCCTTTCCTTACTCTTAAGAATTTATGCATGCGTTAGCTTCTTAAATTTAAATGGAGTTAAGCAGCCGCATGGGGACATGATGTAAGCGTTTCCACACAGCGTTATTAGTATTCACCATGACTTTTTAACATGAAAAGACCTTTCTATTTGTTTCCAGCAGAATAATATTGGACGTTTTTTCAAAAATAAACTGTAGACTAGCAAAAAATTTGACAGAATTTGCTCATTATTTGATGTATCTCAAGCTAGGTTCGCCAATATTTACAGTTTTCTTAATTTTTGTGAGGTTCTGTCCCTTAGCCATCTAAAGATAATTTCATAAGTAATTCGGTGGATTTGAACCCTAATTCATGTAGATGATTCTTTTTCTTTGTAGGATAAACACCCTCTAATATTTATATTACCTCTTTTTAATATTTCAAACTGTTAAGAATCTACATAAAAATAATAATAAAATATTTTAAATAATAGATCACTCTTACAACTTCAAAATGAAATTATTCTAATATATTATCAAATCTTTGTGGTAAGGCAACACCATGCAATGCTTCTCAATGGAATGAAGCCACTTCACAATCAAAATCAATATAAGATTCAAACATATTCTTCACATTATCTCATATGAGTCTCTTATTTACATTATTATATGATACTCAACTACCTACCACTACCACTACCACTTATCCACATATCTAGAATAAATACTTTTAATTAGTTAGTGAGATGATTTGTTGGAAAATTAATTGTCATTGACGTGAAACATAATTACTGTCTAAATATTTTGATATCAAGAAGGAAATTGAATGTGGTGATAAGAATTTGTTAAGTCCAAAGGCTACTAAATCACCATCCTTTAATTACTATTCCTGGCCAACTATGAGAAGAAAAGGAAGCACCAAGGTTTCCATAAGAGAAATATTTATCATATTTTAATCTATGTTATCAATGTTGGCCGACCTGCAAATTTGTGGCACCTATATTGGTGATTGAAATAAAATTAAAATAAACTTATAGGGGCTGACCCCTTAAGGAAGCGCCACCTCTCTTGGATAGGCGGACTCTTCTAAGGAGTCGCATCACTTTGGGGAAATTAAAATTAATTAAATTTAATTTAAATACTTCTAATGTGGCCGACCCCTATTATGGATAGTCGCTCCCTTGGGTAAAGGCATGTTAAATGGTTTAAAGGTGTTGAGCGAAGAAAAAAATATAGACAAAAGCAAATAATTAAATCAAACACATAAACAAACACAAAACAGATGCAAAAGAGAAGAGCCAAGTTTTTTAACGTGGTTCACCAATTGGCTACGTCCACATAGAGCAGGGGATGGCTCTGTTCTATTCAACCCAAATGAAAAACTCCATTACAAAATATATCTGCAGCTGTGAATATATCTTCAGCAGCATACTCTCACACACTCACATAATTCTAGAAGACTCATAACTATATTTATCCTTGGTATATCAAGAGGCAAAAGAGTGGTGGTCGATACATTAAGAGGTATGTGAGAGGTGGTAGAAGTGTTATGCCAACATGAGGATTGGGCTGTAATATATACAGGTAAGCGTTACACCAACAATCTCCCACTTGAAGTCCAATCTTGGCTGCAAGAGAGCTGCGTAGAGTTATCCCCCACTTCAGGCTTATTGTCAGAACTTGACAACGCCAAGAGAAGTTGTACAAAACTCGAACTTCTCCCTTGGAATAATCTTTGTCAAAGCATCCGCCAAATTCATTTTCGTGCAATCTTCTTTACCTGCAACTTACCCTCCTCAAGTACATGCTAAATAAAGTGATATCTCAACTCTATATGTTTAGTTCGATTATGAAAAGCGGAGTTCTTTGCCAAGTGAATAGCGCTGTTGCTATCACAAAACAGAGTAAAAACAGATTGCTTACACAGCTATTCGCCCAATAACCGTTGTAGCCATATAATCTCCTTTGCTCCTTCGGTGAGAGCAATGTATTCAGCCTTAGTGGAAGAGAGTGCAACTACCTGTTGCAAACGTGAAATCCAACTAATTGCGGCCCCGACAAATGTAAACACATAACCTGTTGTAGGCCTCTGTTTGTCCAAGTCTTTGGCCATATTGGAGTCAGCATACCCCCTTAGCTGAGTATCCTGTCCTCCAAAACACAAAGCATGATCTGAAGTACCTTTGAGATACCTGAATATCCACTGTATTGCCTGCCAATGAGGTTTACCTAGATTGCTCATAAATTTGCTCACAACTTCCACTACATGGGCAATATCCAGACAAGTGCAAACCATGGCATACATGAGACTACCAACTGCAGTGAATAGGGAACACTCTTCATGTGTTCTTGATCTTCTTGAGTTTGAGGACACATGGCTGATGACAATAAAAAATGATCAGCCAATGGAGTTACTAACAGTCTTGGCATTCGTCATATTGAACTCGTCCAAAATTTTAGCAATATACTTCTCTTGAGTCAATCTAATTTGTCTTTGCTGTCTATCTTGGATTATTGTCATGCCAAGAATCCTCTTGGCTGCCCCTAAATCTTTCATAGCAAACCGCTGAGCTAAATGTTGCTTCAATTCCCTAACAACCTTCATGTTGCTACTAGTGACCAACATGTCATCAACATAAAGTAAAAGTATGACAAACTCACCATTTGCAAGCCACTTGAAGTAAAGACATGGATCAGATTTGCAACGAATGAATTTATGCTCAGCCATGAAGCTATCAAACTTGCGATACCATTGCCTTGGGGCTTGCTTGAGCCCATATAAACTGTGCTTCAATTTGCAATATAAATGTTCTTGCCCTTGTTTTATAAAACCTTCATGCTGCTCCATATACAAATCTTCTTCAACATCTTCATGTAGAAATGCCGTCTTGACATCAAGTTGTTCAAGCTCAAGATCCCATACAGCTACCATACCAAGACTATGCGAATTGTGGTCATTTGATGACGGGTGAGAAGATTTCATTGAAGTCAATCCCCTTTTGTTGATCAAAACCTTTCACTACCAATCTGGCCCGGTAGCAATGTTTGCCTCCATATTCCTCTTCGGTGATATACCCACTTGTTCTTCAAAGGTCTCTGATTTGGCGGGAGCTTCACCAAATCCCAAGTATCATTGGCCTGTAAAGAGGCCATTTCTTCTTGCATAGCCTCCATCCACTGTGCATTATTTGTGTCTTTGCAAGCATCACAAAAACTCGCTGACTCTGCCTGATCTGAGAGCAATAATGCATAGTAATCAAATTTAGATGGAAGCTTTTTCTGCCTAGTTGATCTCCTTGATTGAGGTGCTAGCTCCCTCAAGTTACCCTGTGTTGGTAAATTGCCTTGTTCCTTGTTATTGCCTTGTTGCTGATTACCTTGTGCCAAACTGGACACAACTCTCATTTGTTCTAAAGGCAGCGATGAATTTGAAGGAGGCAGCGACAAATTTGTTGGAGGCTCATTACCAACAGGCAGCGAATGAACAATTAAAGGTGGCACTTTAACATGAGAAGGTTGCACAATGACTAGAGGAGGCTGTGTATAAGTCAAGGGAGGCTGTGCATAAATATTAAGAGACTGTGAATTTCCTATTGGAGGCTGCTCATTTTTATTTGAAAACTGCGCAGTTGTTGATGGCTGCATATTAACATAAGAGGATGGTGCACTATCTTTTGGGGGCTGCAATGAACCATGTAGAGGGTGTGTGGAGTTTGAATTAAACAAAGAGTCCACAGGCTGCGTTGAATTTCTGAAGGGGGGCGGCTCTTTTAGACCATGCTGCACCTTGTCTCCAACACAAGGAGAGTGTGTACTAACACAAGGAGGTGGTGAAATCACATTTGAAGGCTGCGCAGGAATTATTAAAGGCTATGTACCAATATTTGGGGGCGGCGGATAAACAAAGGAAGGCTGAGAGCTTATACTAGACCTATTAAAAATTGTATTTTGTCTGTAAAAAGATCATCAATAGGTACAAATTCTTTTATAGGTATCTCTTGTTTTTGCAGACCTGGAAAGACTTTTGCATTAAATACCACATCTTGACTGCAAACAAGTTGCTTAGCGATGGGATCCCACAAACGAAAACCATATTTGTCTTCTCCATAGCCAACAAATATACATCGCCTTGTCTTTGAATCCAATTTTGTTTGCTTTTCCTTAGGAACATGAGCGAATGCTTCACAGCCAAAACCTTGTAAATGAGAATAAGAAATTTGTTTGTCCAACCATTTCTCTTCGGGAATATCAAAATCCAATCTGGATGAGGGGCTCCTGTTAATCAAATATATCGTTGTGGTAACTGCCTCCACCCAATATTCCTTGCTTAGGCCTGCATTTGAGAGCATACATCGAGCCCTCTCTAGAATGGTTCTATTCATCCTCTTGGCTGTACTGTTTTCTTGAGGAGTGAATGGGACTACTTTGATCTGTCTAATGCCATTATCTGCACAAAAAACATCAAACTACAAAGAACAAAACTCTCCCCCATTGTCAGTTTGCAAACATGTGATTTTATGCCTAGTTTGATTCTCAACCAATGCTTTGAAAATTTTGAATTTTGAAAAAACTTCTGATTTTCTATTCATCATGTCTACCCACACTTTACGAGTACAATCATCAATAAAAGAGACAATAATTTGCACTTCAAAAGATATTACCTCCGTAGGTCTAAAAATGTCGGAATGCACAAGCTCCAAGGGTGATGTTTTCTTGTCATGACCGGTCTTTAGGAAGCTGATTCGCCTTTGTTTTCCGTGGAGACAATGCTCACAAAACTCCAAATCAACGGACTTCAAACCTGGAAGTCGATCCCTCCTAAACATAACGTCAAGTCCCTTTTGGCTCATATGTTTGAGCCTCTTATGCCAAAGGTCTGAGTTGCTGTCCACAACCGCCATTGCAACTCCCACTTCACCATGACATTCTAACACATAAAGACTACCCAATTTGCAGCCTTTTGCAAGCATTAATACACCCTTGGTTACTTTCCAAGTATCTAAAAAAAATTTGACATAACACCCTTGAGCATAAAACTGACTCGCTGATATTAAATTTCGTTTTAGCGTAGGAACATGTCTCACATCTTTCAAGATCCATTTATTTCCATTTTTCAAAGACAATATCACATCACCTTTTCCTACTATTTCACATTCTTTATTATCACCAAGAAAAACTTTACCAAATTGACCTTCTTGATAGCTCGTGAAAGGACCCCGGCATGGAGTAGCATGAAAAGAAGCACTAGAATCAAGCACCCACGAATCTGCAGTAGTGTCACTCGTTGATAAACCTAGAATACCTTCATTTTTGTCATATGCAATGTTGGCTTCATTATTGCTCACCTTTTCTTGCGCCTTTTGTAGTTCCACTTCCAACAATTCTTTTCTGTGTGACCCGCTTTGCCACAAAACCAACATTCTCCATTTCTGCCCCTGGACTTCGATCTTCTGACAGATTTGGACCTTTTTTTTGTTATTATTTCTGCCTCTATCTTGACTCCGTCCCCTATTGCCAGTGCTTACAGCAGTTAAAGCATCACCGAAAGAGGGTTCTTGGTTCTACCTCCTCATGTCTTCATTGAGAAGTGGCTGCAACATCATCAAATTTTAATTTACTTTTGGCAGCCATCGAAGTGCTAACTGCCATCACAACCCCTTCCTAGCTATTCAGTAAAGAGCATAATAAAAAAATTGCTTTAATTTCATCATCTAAATTGATACCCATTGAAATCAATTGAGTGACCAAAGTATTGAATTCATTGAGGTGATTCAACATGATCCCACCTTTTCTCATTTTCAAATTGTATAGCTTCTTTAGGATGAATACCTTGTTCGATGCCGATGCCATTTTGTACTTGTTAGAGAGCTTATCCCATAGCTCTTTAGATGTCTTCTCAGCTGAAACGTTGAAGAGAACATTGCTTGACAGCAAAAGAAAAATAGTGGCCCTTGCTTTCCTATCCAATTTCTCCCACTTTTCGTCCAACATCGAACCTTTTCCTTTGGTTTTCCTGACTAGTGCGAGTGAGAGATCCTGCTTAATCAGCAGCAATTCCATTTGTACCTTCCACAATCTGAAATTCTGCCCTGAAAACTTTCCAATTTTCCACTTATCTGCTTCGTCCATGTTTCTGGAAATTCTTCACCGATTTCCAACCAGCTTTACCACTGAGCTTCCTCGCCGAGCTTCTTCACCAAAGGTCTAATACCAATTGTTGAGTGAAGAAAAACAATATAGACAAAAGCAAATAATTAAATCAAATACATAAACAAACAGAAAACAGATGCAAAAGAGAAGAGCCAAATTTTTGGTTCACCAATTGGCTACGTCCACATAGAGCAGGGGATAGCTCTGTTCTATTCAACCCAAATGAAAATTCCATTACAAAATATATCTGCAGCTGTGAATATATCTTCAGAAGCATACTCTCACATACTCACATAATTCTAGAAGACTCATAACTATATTTATCCCCAATGTACAGGGAATATCAAGAGGTAAAAGAGTGGTGGTTGATAGTAGATACATTAAGAGGTATGTGAGAGGTGGCAGAAGCGTTATGCAAACATGAGGATTGGGCTGCAATAAATACAGGTAAGCGTTATACCAACAACAGGGAGAAGAGATGGGAGCTAGAAAAACAAGCAATTAATAAGTATTTCATTCACATTTTAGAAAAGATTTATATAGAAGATAAGAGCAGATTTTGAAGCAGAGTTATGAATCATATTGGAGTTAAAAATCAGAGCTTATGAGTTTTGAAGCAAATTTGAGCAGATTGATGAAGCGTATTTGAGACAGATTTATAGCAGATTCTGAAAGTGATTGAAGGCAGGTTTTGTAGAGGAGTTATAGCAGATCTAAGAGGAGAATTGTAGCAGATTTGGGCAGACCTTTTTCAGATAATTTTGTTGCAGATTTTAAGGAGATTTTTTTTTCAAGAAGACTAAGATTTTGTTGTTTTAAGAGATTTGTGTCTCTCCAAAGAAGACATTGGTGTTTCTTGTTGAGTTGGTGCTCAGTTGTGGGGATTGGTGTCTCTAGTGGGTTGGTTCTTATGAAGATAAGCGGAGATTGGTGTCTCCAAGAGGTTGGTGCCTACTAAAATTGTAAGAGAATCAATAAAGCAATGTTTTGCCGTGGTTTTCTCTTGAAAGGGTTTCCAACTTTCCATGTAAATCTTGTGTTATTGATTGTTGATGTTGTGTGATTGATTTCATTGTGGTTAATTATTCAAAAAAGTTAAAGAGACTAGCCCGATGCACTGGTGTGAGTGTTCCTAGGCTTGCTTGCACAACTAGCTAAGAAGACTTTTCCCTGTCTTCATCCAGGAACCTAATATCTTCTAGGTTCTTGTTAGGCTTAGATAATTAACTAAGTCTTGTTCCAACTCCTCTCCAATAGTTTCACAACTTGCTTCACCTTGAAGACCCAACACCATTTTGGCCCGGCAAACTCTCCTCCTACACTTAGAAGACTCTAAGTGCCAACATCACACAAAACCTTGAACTAATTGTAGGGGTGTCAAAGATACTTGAAAAATGCCATACACATCCAACTGGATCCATCTTGGATGGTCTTCAATCTTCTTTCTTACCGACTTCAGGGTGGTGCCAGGGAGACCTAATTTCTTGGCCCTTGACATTGACCCAGCACGTCATTTCTTGCCCCCCCTTCCCCAAACAGCTTTGTGAAAACAAATTTCATTAGGATACCCTTTTTGTTCTTCTAAAATATTCACAGGATTTCAGACCCCTGAGCCCTCCGTACACTGGGTTCCTATTATCTAGGTCAAATAGGGCTAAAAGACCTAATTTCTAGGATTTTCCTAATCTCTTGCTCCTCTCTCACACAAATGGATTGGTGGACCCCAATCCTTCAGCATGTGAAGATGACCATACCCTACACGGGCAGGTACTTGTTGGGTATTGTTGCTTCTAACCCCCTTACATATTCTTTGGTTCTTCATCAAACCTCTAGCAGAGACGCTCAGCTGCTTTGGGGTTTTGCTAATGCACTTTGCTACTTTCGATGCTGGGGCTTTCTACTACCACTACATATGTGCAGGACCAACTGTCCCCTAACATTTCCATCTACTCTCGGGAAGATCCAGGTGGTTGTTCATGGGGGAGCCATAAAAACGGTGAGGACGGACCAAAAACCCTCTAGACTCTAACTTATTTTACAAGACAACAAATTAACTCAAATGGTGTAGAGAAAAAGCTTAGAACTACCACATTGAACACAAAACCAATGTCAATAAAGCATTGAATCCTTCTAATATGTCACTTCATTCGGTAAACGATTCTTGAGAGTTCTTCACACTATTCAATCACAACAAAAACTTGATTACAAAAGACTAATTGCTTTCATTCGACCCTCCTCCTTTCATAGACGCCATTTACCATGTTTTTAGGGATGTTGTTCGATCCCACACTCCTATCTTCTTGGGGATCCAAGGTAACCGAGTTGCATGCAACATTTGCCATAATGGCAAATGTTGTCATGACAACTTTGCAACAACTTTTGGCAACTCATGGTTATGCCATCATCCTAACTCTTAGGACCTCTATCTCCTTGATTTCGAGCAACCAACTCCCTTAACTACCTCATGGCATCTTTTCTAACAACATTCATGTGTTTAGACACATTTAAGACTCAAATCCCAACATAGGCTATTAAGGCTAATTAAAGCTAAACTATCAATGATGACTAAACTTTGGTGAATCATAGTCCTAATGACTAATTCACCTAACCACAAAAATGACCTTCTAAGGTCCAAAACAAACACACTAAACTCTGACTTGGCTAATGTCAGATACAAGCCAAAACATCCTAACTATGGAGGTTAGCCTAGGTGTGCTCCTGCACCATCCTCCCCAAAACAATAAGAGTTCAATCCGCCCTTGGATTGAGTAAGTTGAGATCAATGCCCAACTTCTTGAACTCTGATTCTTTGATCCATGTTGCATCAGCATCAGGTTGACCATGCCATTTTATCAGATGTTCCTTGTATTCCTTGGTTCTAGTCTTCTTGTAGACCCTAGTATCCAGTATACTGTCAGCTTGTTTAACTGTAGTAGGAGGCAGTTTGAGCTCCTCCACATCTTGGATGACTTCATTGAGACTTTGATCCATGTTTGGTGGTGGTCCCTTGTAATGAACCAAGTCAAAAATGTTGAAAATAGGGGACAGTCCACTGTCTTCCGGTAGCTCCACTCTAAAAGCATTGTTTCCATACTTTTCCACGATAGGACAGGGACCTATCCTCTTCATCTGCAGCTTGTGAGGGACTCCTTTTTGTAACCTGGAATTGTTTAGATGCACCATCACCAAGTCTCCAACATTGAACTGAACTTCTCTTCTATGTTCATCCACCTTAGTCTTATGTTTCATAGTATTCTCAGTCAGTGTCTTTCTGATTGTGTCATGTGTCTCCTGCATTGCATAGGAAAAATCATCAGCATATCCACTTCCCTTGACTCCATCCTTTAAGTCTCTTAGTTCATAAACTCCTCTAGGGTGTAGACCATAGACAATTTCAAAGGGACTCTTCCCTGTTGACCTGTTCACAGTGTCATTATATGCATATTCAGCTTGTCCAATCAACTGATCCCATTGTTGACCATACTCCTTGGTCAAGCACCTTAAGAGATTTCCAAGGCTTCTATTAACAACCTCGGTCTGACCATCAGTTTGAGGATGGTATGCAGATCCAAAAGATAGATTAGTTCCCAATCTCTGCCAAAGAGGCTTCCAAAAATGACTCATGAACTTGGTGTCTCTGTCTGACACAATGCTCATAGGTAACCCATGTATCCTTACTATCTCTTTGAAGAAAAGAGAGGCTATTTGACTGGCATCATTAGTTGTTTTACATGGCACAAAGTGAGCCATCTTGCTGAATCTGTCCACAACTACATAAACACTGTCCATGCCTTGTCTTGTCTTGGGTAATCCAACTACAAAATCCATACTCAAGCATTCCCATGGCCTAGTAGGAATAGGCAGTGGTTGGTATAGGCCTGCATTTGAAGAAGTGCCCTTGGCCTTTTGACACACTATACAACTCTCTACATACCTCCTAACATCTAGATTCATCCTTGGCCAATAATAGAACCTTTGAACAAGTTCTTGAGTCTTTGTGATCCCAAAGTGACCACTCAATGCACCATTATGCTTTTCTTGTATCAAATTCTCTCTAATAGAGCCTCTAGGGACACATAACTGATTCCCTTTAAACAAGAGATCACTTTGCAAAGTATATTCAACATATTTACTATGAAAATGATTCTTGTATTCAACACATACCTTATAAATGTCTGCAAAATCTTCATCTTCTACATATAGGTCCTTGAAATGATCTATCCCCATGCTCTTCAACTGAATTTCTTGTATGGTGAGGACTCTTCTACTCAAGGCATCTGCCACCTTGTTGAGTACTCCTTTCTTGTGCTTGATATTAAAGGTATAAGCTTGCAGGTATTCAACCCACTTCATGTGTTTGTGACTCAATTTCTCTTGTGAATTCAGGAAACTAAGTGCTTGGTTGTCCGAATACACTATGAATTCCTTGGGAAGCAAGTAGTGCCTCCATTTCCTTAAAGCCTGGACCAATGCATACATCTCAAGGTCATAAGAAGAATACTTCTTCTTGGCTTCACTTAACTTTTCTGAATGAAAAACCACCAGTCTGCCCTCTTGGCTGAGAATAGCTCCAATAGCCACATTGCTTGCATCACATTCAATAGTGAATAGCTTCTCAAAGCTTGGTAACACCAAAATAGGTTGGGTAGCTATCTTTTCTTTCAACAACTCAAAACTTTTGTTAGCTTGCTCATTCCATACAAACTTAGTCTTCATCCCTCCTTTAATGGTATCCAACATAGGAGCACAAATAGCACTAAATTGTCTTATAAACTTCCTTAGTATTGAGCAAGGCCATGAAAACTTCTTACCTTGGTTATTGTCTTTAGGTCAATTGAGGATGGCTTCCACTTTGCTAATATCCATTTTCAAGTTGCCATGTGATAATACAAATCCAAGGTACACCAGCTCTGTCTTGATGAATTCACATTTTTCTAAATTGATCATCAATTTCTCCTCCTGCAGCTTCTTGCAAACCAACTCTATGTGTTTGAGATGCTCTTCTCTTGTCTTGCTATAAATAAGTATATCATCAAGATACACCACTACAAATTTACCAATGTAGTCTTTGAGGATTTCATTCATGAGTCTCATGAATGTGGAGGGGGCATTAGACAACCCAAATGGCATAACCAGCCACTCATATAAACCCTCATTGGTTTTGAAAGTTGTTTTCCACTCATCTCCCTCATGTATTCTAATTTGGTGATAACCACTCTTTAAGTCTATCTTGGTATTGTACTTAGCTTCACCTAGACAATCCATTAGGTCTTCAATCCTAGGGATAGGGAACCTATATCTAATGGTCATCTTATTTATGGCCCTTGAATCAGTACAAAGCCTCCATTCCCCTCCCTTTTTAGGTGCTAGGATAGTGGGTACTGCACATGGACTGATGCTCTTTCTAATGAGACCTTGGTTTAGGAGTTCTTGTATTTGTCTAGCTATTTCCTCATTTTGTTGAGGGGTCATCTTGTAGGCTGCCTTATTTGGTAGGGTAGCCCCTGGTATCAAGTCTATCCTATGACTTATGGCTCTCTTAGGGGGTAATGCTGCTGGTTTTCCACTGCTTACAATGCCTTCATAGGTCTGCAACATTTTTTGTATTTCTTTAGGTAACTTTGGCTTCTCAGCTATTTTCTCATTACTTACCTCTCTTGGCCTTAACATTACTGCATAACCAACTCCTTCCCCTTCTTCCAAGGCTTCTAAGAACTCTTTTTCACCAACCATGAGCAATTTAGGACCTGCTGTCTGCACCTCTGCATCTTCTAACAGTGACTGAATTCTAAATGTTACCTTATCCTTCTTGAAAGTATAAGAGTTCTTCACTCCATCATGCATAGCTTGGCGATCAAATTGCCATGGTCTACCTAGGAGCAAGTGACATGCATCCATAGGTAACACATCACACAAGACTTTGTCTTTGTACCTTCCAATTGAGAACTCCACCCATGCTTGTTCATTTACCAAGACATGTTGGCCTTTATTGAGCCATGTGACCTTGTAAGGATTAGTGTGGGGTATCCTTGTCAACTTCAGCTTGCTGACTATCTTCTCTGACACAATATTGTCAGTAGACCCTGAGTCAATGATGACTCTACATACTTTCTCCATCATCTTACACTTTATCCTAAACAGGGACCTCCTTTGGCTTGGTTCTTCTTTAACCGGCTCCTTGATCAAAGTTCTCCTCATCATGAGGTTCTCACCTTCCTCTGAATTTAATGGTACCTCATAATGTTTGTCTATTGTATTTGTCTCATCATGAACTAGATTAGTTCTCCTATCACCTCCTTGAGAAGTACTACCCTTCTCTGGACACCTATAGGCCAGGTGTCCCATTTGATTGCAGTGATAACACTTCATAGTGGCAAAGTAATTGCCTCTTCCTTGTCCACCACTCCTTCCTCTAAAGCTAGAGCCTCTTCCTCTGCCACCTCTACTAGAGCTTCCTTCTTGCTGCTCAGACTACCTGACTTCTCCTTGAGCCCTTGATTCTGAACTCCTTCCACCATAGCCACCTCTTTGTCCTCTATTGTCTTTTCCTTTACCTCTACTCTTGGAGGTTTACTCTTGCTTCCTTTTGCTTTTCTCCTCTATCTTTAAGGCCATTTGATAGCATTGGCGAATGGTTTTGAAGTTCACTAGACTCATCTCTTCTTGAATAGACCATTTAAGTCCATTCAAATACCTTGCTAGCTTGATACTTTCATCTTCAACCACCTTTGATCTGAGGCACAACTTTTGGAACTCCTCGGTGTATGCTTGGACATCCAAATCTTTTTGTCTAAGATTATGTCTCCTCCTATGCAACTAGACTTCATAGTCATCAGGTAGGTAGGTCTGTTTTATTTTGGTTACCATGCCTCTCCATGTAACTATAGGACCCTTTCCTTCTTTCTCTCTTTCATTTTGCACAAACTTCCACCATGTGAGAGCTGAACCTCTCAACCTTGACTTGGCCACCTTTACTTTTTGGGCTTCTGATATACCATCACATTCAAAGTGATTCTCTATACTTTCAATCCAGTCCATGACTGAATCAGGATCCATTTGTCCACTGAATAGTGGCACACCTTCCAAAGCTTTGCCACTTAAGGCCTTCAGTGCCTTCAAGAAGGGTTCTTCAGAAAGAACAGGGTCAGGTGTTGGAGCTTCCTCCTCCAAGTCTGATTCCTTTTCCTTTGCTTCCTTCTCTTCCTTTAGATCAATTTTAACTTTGACCTTATCTGCCTTTTCTTGGACTTCATCTAGGAGTTGCTCCATTCGGGACAATCTTTCTCTTAGCAACTGATTATCCTCTTCTTGTTCTTCTACTTTCTTGGCTAACTCAACGTTAGTCACCATGGTTCTATCTTCCTATGGTGTATTCTCTCCTACTGATTCAATGGGTTGCAACATCAATGAAAAGCCTGATCAAACTTTGCTCTGATACCAATATGGTGTGAGTGTTCCAAGGCCTTCTTACATAGCTAGCTAAGAAGACTTTTCCTTGTCTTCATCCAGGAACTTGATAGCTTCTAGGTTCTTGTTAGGCTTAGATAATTAACTAAGTCCTATTCCAACTCCTCTCCAAGAGTTTCACACTTTGTGCTTCACCTTGAAAGACTAACACCACTTTGAACTGGAAAACTCTCTCCTACACTTAGAAGACTCTAAGTGCCAACATCACACAAAACCTTGAATTGATTGCAGGGGTGCCAAACATACTGGAAGCATGCAATGTACATCCAACTGGATCCATCTTAGATGGTCTTCAATCTTCTTTCTTACCGATTCCAAGATTTGATCTTGAGGAGGCCTAATTCCTTGTAGCCCTTGACAGTGACCTTTTTGTCATTCTTGCCCAAACTTCCCAAACAACCTAAAAAAAAAAATTCCACATTCGAATACCCTTTTTCCCGTTTCTTCTAAAAGTATTCCGCGAGGTTGGGACCCACACGAATTTTCCAGGTACCAGCGGGTTCCTATTATCTAGGTCAAATAGGGCTAAAAGACCTAATTTCTAGGATTTTTCTGATCTCTTGCTCCTCTCTCACACACATGGATTGACTGGACCTCACCCCTTCTAGCATGTGAAGATTTGATCATACCCTACCTGAAACCGTACATGTTCCGTACTGTACTTCTAACCCCTGCCTATATTCTTCAGTTCTTCACTGTCAAACCTCTAACCGGGCACCTTAAGCTCGCCTAGGGTTTGTTAATACACTCTACCGCTCGACTCTTTAGGACTCCTACCACTACATATGTATAGACCAATGGCTCCCCTAACATTTCCATCTACTCTCAGGAAGATCTCATGGTTAGATTTCATGGGGGAGCCATAGAAAGACAAACTGGTCAGGACAGGACCAGTAAAACCCCTAGACCTTAACTTATTTACACAAGACAACAAATTAACTCAACTGAACTTTCTTGCAGAAGGAAAAACGCTTAGAACTACACTATGAACACAACTCTAATGTCAAATCAAAGCATTGAATCCTTCCAATAGCACTATCACTCAAAACATTTGGTAAACACAGAAATTGCAGAGTTCTTCACTATTCCACTCACAACAAAAACTTGATTACAAAAACTTTTTTTCTTGAATTCGAGCCTCCTTGTCTCGTAGATACCATTTACCATGTTTGTAGGGTGTTTTTGTCAATCCCCCACTCCTATCTTTTAGGGGATCCAAGGCAACCGAGTTGCATGCAACATTTGCCATAATGGCAAATGTTGTCATAACAACTTTTTGGCAACTTACCATTATGCCCTCTTCCTAACTCCTAGGACCTCTACCTCCTATATTTCGAGCATCCAACACCCTTAACTACTTCATGGCATCTTTCTAACAACATTCATGTGTTTAGAACACATTTAAGACTCCAATTCCAACTTAGCTAAACAAAGCAAAACTATTAATGAAGACTAAACTTTGGTGAATCTTAGTCCTAATGACTAACTCACCAACCAAGGCAATGACCTTCTAAGGTCCAAAACAAACACACACTTACTCTGACTTGGCTAATGTCAGATACAAGCCAAAATGTCCTAACTATGGAGGTTATCCTAGGTGTGCTCACACTTACCCTCGTGCCTCCCCAGCCCCCCTCCACGCAATAGCCCTACTCAAAACAATAATAATCATTGGCCGAGCTTAGTAACAACAAGTATCAGCTTTGCGGTGTTATTCAAGTTAATACATAAAGAGCTTCTTTATTTTGTGACACCTTGCAACAAAGTTAAATCCATTCTATGGTTGGTTCATGCTGAAGCTACTAGTTACTCCTATGAAATAATACACATCATGCCTTCATAAACAAGATAACAATACAAAAATAATTGAGAGCATAGAAACATGGTTGCATATCTATCTCATAGTGGATTGGTGCTTCTTTGATGTGGAAAGAAGCCCTTTCCCAATCCTTGATCAAGCTAAGCTAAATGATGAAATTTCTATGAATGTGATATGAAGATGGTGTGGACAAGATTAGCTCCCCATTGAAGAGATTAACCTTGTATCAAATTGTGTAGATGATGGAGGATTTGCTCAAAGTTGAAGCTTCTATTTAAGGATTTTCAAAATGCTAAGTGTTGAAGAGAGACCAATGTGGAACTAAGATTGGACAAATGAAAGGAGGACACTTGTCAAGTGGTGATTGGTTGATGTATGTGCAAGATTTGGGAAGAGTATCCATGAGAGGGAGAATTTGAATTCAAATTTTGCAATAAATTCAGAGAGGGGGACAAGAAAATGAGCAATAAATGCAATGTTTGGAGGGACAAATGGCAATGTTGAGTGAAAATGAAGGTTTTGAATAAAATCAATAAAATTGATTTATTTGTGCAAGTGGAGATATCTAAGTGCAAATTAGGGTGAGTTGTTTAATCATGGTTAGTCGCTTAATGATGCTTATGTTAGTTTTAATGATTGGGTGATTTGACTTTTAGGACTTTGATATTTGATTTATTTAAAATCAGAAAAATGATGGAATGATTTTGGATTTGATTTAAATGGATATTTGTTATTAAAGGTTTATGACTATGTTTTATTTAATTTTGAATGAATACCTTCTGAAGATGAGGAATTAATGAAAGTACGATAAATAGACAAATGGTGATCCAGTGATGAATGGACCTGATGCAGTCTAGTTTGGTTAATGAATGAACCTAATCCAAATGCAGAATGTTAATTTTGCATGTCTACAATTATAATATTGAGAACAATGCATGGTAGCTAAAACCATCATAATAGTTAGATTTATAATTTATGGCATCATTAGCGTTTGAGATATAAAATAATATCTTAACATCGTTAATGATTGCAAGAACTGTATTCTATATTCAATCATATTAGAATTCGCGAATGTTTACTTAGCTGCAATGGATAGTTTGTCCTTGTGTGAGAGCATGGATTGGATCCTCATCCATTCTATCTGAGGTGTGGCTTGCGAGAAGACCCTCAAGAGCCCTCATCCATCACGGTCCACAAACATGGCGAGATCTCGAGTCCACTCCATCCCTAAGTCCCACCTTGGAGACACTAAGGTCATCCCCTTTGATCAAGCCGAAGAGCACTCATCATGGTTATTTTTTGCTTCTTCATTCTTATCCTTTATAGACTATACTTTTTGTGCATCGATCTAAAAGAAATTGTTCTAAGTCAACATAAAAAAATGTTTCCTATATACAACATAATGAAAATTGTTTCTATAGCATCACCTTGTAAGAGGTTAAAAATAATTATATTAATAGTGAATATTAGTAATAAACCTTTGTGAATTTGAGACACCATTCTATAGCATTGCTCTTCCATCAAATTTGGGAAACTCAATTGAAACTAAAGCTTTGTTTTTTTCATAAATCATAATTTCTTTCACAATTCCTCACTTTGTTTGCAAGATATCAAAATTTTTGCCAAAAGTGACATGTTAGAAATTTGTCAAAAATCAGAATTGTAAGGTCAACTTTAGATTACCATATCTCCTATGGTATTGCTCTAAATCTTTATTGTGGCCACTTTTTGAAAAGCCCTCGAAGTATTCTTTTCACTAAACCTAGAATCATTTTTTTTGAAGACTTGTGTGAGGAACATGATTTCTTTACAATTCACCTCTTATAAGAAAGAAGACTAGCAATAAGTTCCTTCCAAATTACTTTGAAAAGAGTTCTGGTACTGATTGTTAAGATCATATAAAAGTAATAGAAATATTCAAAGAAGAATTAGATCTCACAACTCAATAATGAAAATACTCTAATACTAGAATATAGGTCAAACCCTTTGAGTTGAGGCAATGTCATGTCCACGGTGTATGGGATACACCAATCCCCTTTCAATTATACGACGGTGCATACCATTCGGTGTATACTCTATGACCTTACAATTTGTATTCAGAATTATTACTCTATGATTGTGACTGCGAATTCGAGTGTATACTCTATGACGCATTTGTATACCTTGTGACCTTGAATTCCAGTGTATACTTCATGGCGATGTATTCAAGTGTGTACTCTATGGCCTTGTAGTTGTTGTGACTCATATTCAAGTGTATACTTTATGACTTACATGTATTCATACGTATGCCTTGTGACTTCATGCACTCATGCATATACTTCATGATCTTATGATGTTTTTGTTTCATGGTATATATGGACATGCTTAGCATCTTACTTGTCCACTTCATGACTGATGTACTCTAATACATGACTACTCTGTTCTTAAATGTATACTTTGTGCTGCGTAGTTCATGCCTTATATGTATTTGTTGAGTGTATCTACGGGCATCCTTATGCCTATGCTCTACATATATGATCATTTTGTGCTTTATGTCTATTCAAATGAATGCTTCATATTGTGTATTGAATGCGTGATATACTTCTATTCCATGCATAGAAGTAAAATTGAGTATACGTGAATGCTCTACATATTCATGTCTTATGTAATGACTAAATGCTTCTCGCTCTATGTGTGTAAATTCCTATATGTAAATACTTCATGCCTTATGTATTCGAGTCGGTGTATGCTCCATGTATTTCTCATGACCTGTACGGCTTACGTGTGTTCAAAGGTATGATTCAGATCTTATGAGTGTGCCACATGTCTTACATACTTGCTTTATGCCTGATGTGCTTTAGCATGTTTACTACATGTGTAAATTTCTTGAGTGTATACTTCCGATTGAACATGTATACCTCTCCGAGTGTATTTGCACACCTTGAGTGTATTAACATGCCTTACTTGTAAATTCCTAAGTGTATGTATCATAGCTTGCGAGTGATTCTATTTGATGTGCCTTCAACATGATTGTTTCATGAAAGCTTGTGTGTGATTAATTCATGTTTGATACATGAGTACCTTCTTAATACCTTGAATAGGCTTCATAACGCAACTTATGTATCTTTCAGCATGTTACTAGCTTCATTTCTGAAGTGATTGTGGCTTACAATATCTTATGTGCCTAACTTGTAACTGTTTCATGTATGACCATTTGCTCCATGTATGATATGTATTCAACATGAGTGATTATATGCATACCTATTGTATGTTGATGAAATATTTTCTCAATATCTAACATGTATTCAACATATGTGATCCATGTGTATGATTCTTTCCTTGTATAAGTGTATGAATGTATATGTATTCATGTGTGCTAATACGAATACTACATGCTTCGTTTGTTCTCATGTTTGAATGCCAATATGTACTTTGTGTTATGATCTACATATCTCATGTGTATCCATGTATGATCTTGCCAACCTATATTACAATTTATTGCGTGTATTTCTATGAATTTTGAGTCATCTTCTATTCTCATGTGAATGATTCATGTTTATATGTATACTACATGACTCCGTGAAGTTATTGCTTACACCAAATGTATTACAAATACTCCCCGCATATTTTTCATGAATTTATAATATTCTTCACTTCGTCTGTATACTTGGTTATTTGCTTATGTTTTAAATGTTTTCAACATATTTACTCCATGAATACCCTTCACATGTATGTCAGTGTTTGATTCATGTTTCATGTGTATTCAAATACAATTCCAGACCTGCGTGTATAGATGTTTGTGACACTTGCCTTTTGTATTCAAGAATATGATCTAGGCCTTGAGTGATTGCTTCATGTCTTATGTATACATTATTAAGTATATTATATAGCTATGATTCATACCCTAAGTGTATTCTAACATGACTATGTGTAATCAAGTGCCTTCAGGTGGATACTTAGATTTGCCATGATCATGTGCATACTTTGTATCTTACTTGTGTCTATGTGCATATCTCTTTGCAACTTTGCTACTTTTCATCTACACTATATGCGACTTATGCATTTATTAATATGTTTTGTAATCTGCATATATCCCAAATATATGCTTCATTAAGTGTCTCTTTGTGTTAGCTTCATTCCCGTGTCTTCAAACAAGATTGCTCATGGTGTCTTATGTTCAAAGATTAATTAAAATTTTGTTTGTCAAATCAGTTTCTTTAGAGTTGAGGGTTTCTGTAATTATTGAAGTGAGAGATGTTTTTGTGATTGCTTATGACAACAATCTTAAGGAGGATTGTCATGTCCCCCTAAATTGTAAAATACCAAGCTATTACATCTAAAAAACAAACAACTAAATAAATATACAAATAATGTCAAACCCAATATGAGTAATTACTGATTTAAATATAATTATAAATTTATAATTATCACGATAATATTATAATTATAAATATAATATTAATAATAAATCTGAAGAATTATCAATACCATACCATACACAAAATATAATATTCAAAGTATAATATACAAATTATAAATGAAATAAAAAAAATTACAAAATATAATATACAAGTTCATATTGAAAATATAAGAAGAAATAATAATAAAAATTATCAAATATATAACAATATAAATATTTACAAAATACCATATCAAAATATATACATATAAAGATAATATATATATTTTAATAAGACAAAACTCAGAAATAAAAGGCAGCGTACATAATGAAGAGGTGTGATTAAAGTAAGAAATATATTTAAATTAAAACTAAATCATAACTTACCAAAGGTCAACGGTGGTATTGGAAGGTTATGACTTCCAAAACAAAGATGTATCATATATATAAGGAGAATAAGAATCGCAGTTGGTAGAGAGAAGATAAGAATATATTCTGAAGGAAGTACATTCACTGGCTGGGGCATCGAATGGAGGAGAACTAAAATCATCAATCGCTGGAAAAGAGAGACGTCTATCTGCAGATCATTGGGCAACACAAAGGAAGAAGAACATATTCCTGACAAGGAATCATCTAATTAAAATACTCTCAACAATCTGCTCACTAAGGAACACAGAATATCGATGTATTGAGTTTAGAGAAACATGATTGAACTAATAGAAAATAAGAAGTCGGCAGAGACTGGTCTCGCCGGTTGGAAATAGTAAGAAAGAAAAGAGAGCAAAATATTTCAGACCAAGAACAATTGAATCGTAGGAAGAGATCACATTAAAGATCAAGCTCAGTAAATAAGTCCAAAAGAAGTCCAGTACTGATATAACATTGAGGTTTATATAATTGAATTCCAGTTCCTCTTACAGTGGGTTACAGTGTAGTGCTTAACTCATATTTTATTAGAGTCGATATCAGTAAATATTCTGATCTGTGATAATTTGTGAAACTAGTAGGATAAGTCAATGCTTCTATGACTTTATTAATTTGAAGACAGGACTTCCGCCGTATCTTTGCTAGCACTCAACAAGGACCGTGCTTGTGGAGGAAAAGTTGTAAATCGCCCATTGATGGACGGTCCCAAGATGGGTGGAACACCTTGAGGGAGTCGAATTTGAGATCATTCATGTGCCCTTTGCACAGTAAATCTACCGTCCAATGAGGTTAGGAAAGAGGAGACAAGGTAAAGATCTATTCCAATCGAGAGTAAGAAGTCATATCTGATCATGTTAGTTTATGCCTTAGATGATAATGCATTTAATTGTCTTATTCTTAAAATGTGCAATCTGAAATGATCTAATTTATCGTGAACAAAGAACTTTTGTGTGTATTCTTATGTTCTAATAAGGGGGACATTAGTAACAAGTATACAATGTTCTTTAATGGAAGGAAGCCACTCCCCAATATACTTTAATATGAGATCAAAACACATACAATATTCTTTAAATAATTCATATGGGTCTCTTGCCTAAACTATATGGTACTCAACTACCTAATACTACCAATTATCCATACTTGTGGAAAAAATACTTTTATTTTAATTAATTAATGGGATGACTTACAAAGCTTATTCACCCAAAACCTTTATTTTATATCTAAGTTGCTGGTTCTAGTTCACATCTTTGTTCAAGTTTGTCGATCCAAAAAAAATATTTTTGGGGTTGGGTTCAGCTGTACAAAAAAACATGTAAAAATTATATATATCCTAAAAAGAGCTATGTTCCACGGCATTTCTAGGAAGGGGATGGTGGGATGGCAGGGGATGCTTTTCGGGAATGGCAATCCAAGAGCCTTTTTTGGGGATAGCGGAGGGACTGCAAGGAATGTGTTTTGGGGATGGCAGTCTGAAGGCCCTTTTTGGGATGGTGGGGGAGAACAACAATATATATGAAATTTATAATACATTCAAATTTCTCCAGCAGTTTAACAGCAGCAATATAACATGATTATGCTAAAATAATGTTTAATGATCTCTGCAGAAGCCTGCATGCTAACCACATTCCAAAAGAAATTGTTTGTTTGCATTTCACACACAATACCATACCGTACCAGACCATGGCCAACACACCTTTAATCTCTTTTGCACAATAATAACTGACTCTCTTACCATATCAAAAAATTTGAAGTCTCAGACTTTTTAACAATGAAATCAGAATCCAAATTATTGCTGTTATATGACTTATCTGATTATATCATTAACTATGAATTTGAATCGTGATATATTTGTTGCTGTTATACTGCAGTTGTTGCTGTCACGATTACTTTAATTGCAGTTATACTGCTGTCATGATAAATTTAATTGCTGTCATGATATATTAAAAAGTTTTTTTTAATGATACGAATGATTTTTTTTATAAATATTATTGAAAATTGCTTTGCTGTAGCGGATTGCTGAGGGACGTTTGAGATGTCAGACGTCCCTGGCTGCCTCTGAGACAGCATGCATCTCCTTACTGTTTCTTGCCGTCCCTTAAAATGAAGACGTATTTTTAAGATGTTTCCAAAATTTGCTTATTGGAGGACAATCAAGGGTCGTCCCCTGCCATCTTGCCATCCCTGAAATGAAGGGGACGGGGGCAGGGGTTTGAGGGGTGGAAATGCATCCCAATGTAACACAGGAAAACAGGATTGAGTTTAGAATTCCACATAACATCATATAATCAACAAAACCACCATCGACTCAAATGCCATTTAAAACATAAATGATAAAATTAAAAAATATTAATTAATCAAATTTCAAGTTCAATTTTAAAATAATAATATCAAGTTCAACAATCAATTTGCAGCATCACAAGAATTTTCTAAATCATCTTCATTCACATTCGATGATATAGGAACATTTGAAGAACCACAAGCAGTTGCACTACCACTCACACTAAAAGTGTGCTCACTTTCAGCCCCCGCAAGTGCAACATGTTGGGAAATGGAAGAATTCAAGTGAGTATGCTTTTTGACTCTATATCACACAACTTCATGAGGGTCTACTCTTTTGAAATTAAAGTTTTGAATTTGTTTTTAATAAATCATATTTTCTTCCACAAATTTGAAAAAAAATGTAGAAAGATAGATATAATTATTTCTTCCCATTTGCAAATGGATTAAAAAAAAAAAAAAAAAGTATTATTCAAATTTTATTATTTTTCCCAAAAGTCATGCACTAGGAATTTGTCAAAAATCAGAATTGCAAGGTCAACTTTTGATTGCCATATCTATCTTGATATGTCATGCCCCCACCCGCAAGACTCTGCAGCAATAAGAATGAAGTCGCCGCTAGAAGTAGAATAGCAAAGGGATCGAAAATTTAAAGGATATCATGGGCGGCGATTCCCTAAAGGCAAATAATTAATAAAAATATAATTAATTAAAGGCAGCGCTTGGGAAAGCAAGTCAATAACAAAACAAGGCAGCGCTTGGGTTTTGAAGAGATATGTCCCTTACAAAGGTAAGGAGCGGAAAGAGGTGACTCTTCCCCACCACAACGTATAAAAGGAGGAACATTTCAAATGGAGAAGGCATCAAAGGAGATCAGAAAATAAATAAACATCTGCATTCAGAAAGGCAGCAGCCATTGAACATAATAAGTGATTGGTATGTATCATGATGGAGAATAATGTTTTTTATATATATATAATCTCTTATATATCTTTAACCTAGTGACTAAGGGGAATTGCTAATCTATTTAAGATTCTTATAATGATTGATTTAATCTATTAGTCTCCTTATATAATCTGCAATGGATTTGCAAGTGTATCATGATTGAAGGTAGTGACTGGTTCCAATAATATAGTAGACCGCCCCTACGATGGATGGTAACGGGAGTTCCTGCCACTGGGGCTATAAGATTAACCATGTTCTTGGGGCTTAATTGTGATGAAATAGTCTTCCCAAGTAATCTTTTAATTGTGCTTTTCCAATTCTTTTATGATTAAGGAAATAAACCATAGATTAGACTAAATAGGCAATGCTATTTATATTAATTGTTCATTTACTCTTAAGTTCAATAACTTATATATGATTTAATTTTAGAATACTATTTATAAAACAAATTATATTGTTGGAATTTTTACTTTTGGGCAAAATCAGGCATACCCCAACTAGGGGACATTACATGATATTGCTCCAAATCTTTAATGTGGCCACTTTTTGAAAAGCCATCAAAGTTTTCTTTTCAATAAATCAAAAATCATTTTTGGTAAGACTTGTGTGAGGCACATGATTTTTCTACAATTTGTTCTTTATTGGAAAGAAAATTAGTAATAATTTGTGAAGACTTGTGAGGCACATGATTCTCCACAATTTGCTCCTTATTGGAAAGAAAATGAGCAATGAATTCCTTCCAAATTGCTTTGATACTAAATGTTAAGAACCTCATATAAAAATAATAGAAATATTCAAAATAATAGATAGAGCCCATAACTCAATAATGGAAATACTCTAATTTACTAGAACATAGGTACCCTTGAAGTGGGGCAATGATATACAATGCTTCTTAATGGGAGGAAGCCACTACACTAAATTTTAATATGAGATCCAAAGACATACAGTATTCTTTAAATAACTCATATGAGTCTCATGCCTATTATATGGTACTCAACTATCTATTACTAATAGTTATCCACACAAGTGGAATAAATACTTTTATTTTAATTAATTAATGGGATGACTTACAAAACATATGCAACCAAAACCTTTATTTAATATCTAAGTTGCTAGTTTTAGTTCAGATCTTGGTTCGAGTGGATCCAACAAAATTTTTTTGGGGGATAGGTTCATTTTGGGTTCGTCCATACAAAAACCATGTAAAAATCATATATATTTAAAACCACTGTAAACTCAAATTTTATTAAAACATAAATGATAAATATTATAAAATATTTATTATTCAAACTTAAGTTCAATATTAAAATAATAATATCAAGTTCAACAATCAGTTTTTAGTATCATATGGATCTTTGATGTTAGATGGTGTAGGAACATTTGAAAAACCACAAGTAGTGCCACTACAATCACACTAAAAATGTGTTTGCTTTCAGATTCTACAAGTGCAACATGTTGGAAAGCGGAAGCATCTAAATAAGTATGCTTTGGCTCCATATCACACAACTTCATGGGGATCTAGAGGTAGTGCCCCCAGCTGCTTCTTTGGTTCCAGGGACAGCCTTCAAAACCACACAACAGCCTTCAAAACCACACAGACCTTCTTGATGCACTCCATTTTCATAATTTTTTAAAAGACAAAGTCAAGATGAAAACATATAAAAAACCATTTTCTTTTTTTTTTCAAAGATGTGATGGGTTTTCTACAGGTATGCTGGGATCCGTTTAGATCCTCCCCATGTTCATCTAGGATGAGCTTGATTCTTCATGGCCGTGCGTTGCCGAAATCCGCAGGGGAACTGGTCTGGACCCGGAA